>WIDE01000029.1:106578-141516 GCA_015039315.1 Clavulina sp. PMI_390 | reverse complement strand
AGGGTGCGATAATAATAATGAGATCCGCAGTTTGGTAGATAGACAAGAAAAGGCAAAAACTCCAAATAAGTCAGGCTCTATGGCTTCAAAACAACAAGATAGTAACACTCCCGATACCGATGAGTTTGTCCGAGAGAGGTAAGAAACAGAAGCTGAATGAATGTAGGCGTTAAGGAGAGGACACCAGGCAGTAGCACTGAGAAGAAGCGAAGCCAAAACCCCAAAAACCAAACCCAAGATAAGAAGCCCAAAACAGAGGGAGAGTGGCGATGCATGCTCTCACAAACCCGGCGCGTTCGCTGGTGATATAGTGCGAACGATGCACTCTGCGGTCAATCAATTAGTCGGAGTCAACCACCGTTTCTGACGTAACAACGACCTCCATCTGGCGAGGGAGGGAGATCGACCCGCCCCTCGACCTCGTCTGCGATGATCCCCCTGATTTGGTTCCCCTGCCCGATACAGTCACCGACGTCGAGATGGGAATGGATGACCGTTTCGCAGCACGCTCAGGAGCATCGCCAGATGACAGCTGGCTCATTGCGCTGGGACTTGGAGGGGTGGTACCTGAGCCACTGTTCGGGCTAGGCTGTTGAGGAGCGAAGCTAGTAGTAGGGTCCCAGACAGGGGAAGTCGAGGCCGAGTTGATCTCCTGGAGAGCAATGTCCTCATGATTGAGAGACGAACGTGAAGTCTGGCTACGAAGAAGTGCAGGCCGAGACGCAGGAATGCGTCGCTGGGTTTTCGACGAGGGAGATCTAGGAGATTGGGGGGGACTGTCGTCGAGAACCTCATGGACGCTGGGGAGGTGTTGCTGGGCGGAGATCATGCGACGAGGGGGAACAGGGGAGAGAGGGGTAGAGCGGGAGGAAGGGGAGCGGCGAGGGAGGTACTGAGCACCGTCATGCTCCAGATCGAGATCAGCATCGCTGTAAGCATTAGCCTCATACTCTTTGCGCGGACTGTCGAGGTCATCCTCGCGCGGGAAAGGAGATGGCGGGTATGAAACATCCGTTTGCGATGCGAACGATGGGGTCGTCGGGGTAGGGGTGACATCCAGGCCAGGGGGTTTCACATCCAACACGCTCTGTGAGCGGAAATCCACTGAATGTTTTGTACCATTATGAGCGAGGTTAAGGTGCGGGTTCATCTGCGAGGCTCGCATCCCGCGAGGAGGGGCATTGAGATACGGTCTCGCGTAAGGGCTTCCGGGACTCGTAGGGAAGCTGCTGTCGGAGAGGCCCAGCACTCCAGCACGAGCGCGATCAGACCTGCTCTTAACGATGCTTTTGAGACGGGTCTCCGTAACGTAGTCCAACACCAGAGCGTTGAGAATCACCTGGAGAAAGGTGTCTTTAGTGACGAATATTGGCCAGGAATCGTAGAAAACAATAGGAACGTACATCAGTTCCGCAACTAGCCAAGCAGACCCAGCCAAGCTCGTGGCCTTTAAGAGCGGCGAGGATGGAGATATTGATAGCAGACGTCGCCAGGGCGGCGAAAGAGGCCCTACAACGGCCAGTTCAGATCGACAATCCTATGAACAGTCGAAGATCGGAAAACTCACAGGAGAGTTCGCGTCGTCAGGCGGCGCAATTTGTTACTCAAGTTTTCCTTGGAACGAAGGGGCCATACGAAAAGAGTTGTCAAGAGCACACTGGAACGGGAAAAACGATTGCCGATCAGCACATGGAACTGCGGTATTCGACGGACGAAATAGAGGGTGGTGGCTTGGACGGTGCGGTACGTACGTGATATAACTGTCACAAAAGCGGAACCATATAAGCGACTGATTGGAAATTCGGAATATCATAACAACTCACGCATCGTAGGTTATCAATGGAATACTCCCCTGTCGCGCGAGACCAATGACACAAGTGCCGTCTTGCTTGCGGAAACCGTTTATGCGGTTGATGCACAGAAGGATGATGATGACGAGATACCCGATCAAGCTGACCAGACAGACAAGATAGACTGGGTTCTTCAAGCGCTTCATGATGCCACTCTGCCACTCCGGAGTGAACTGAGTTTTTTCGACCCCCGGAGAAGTCGTCGTAGGGGACTGTACGTGCATGGAAGTGCGGCGAGGGGTGTTTGGAGACTGTAGACTGGCGAGTCCAGCCTTACTGGCAGCCATGTTGGACCAAACGAGCCAGACTCGCTCGGACAGGAAGATATAGATGAGGAGCTTGGTAGTGGTGTAGAGGAGAATACAGCTGAAGATCGCCAAGCTGCAGGAGGCGGCGGAGTCCTCGAGACCAACCCCATGGACGAGGACGCCGGTGGCCATGATAAATAGTAAGGAAATGGCAAAGGTAAGAATGAGCGTGAAACGAGCGGTGGAGAGGCGTTTCCAGCCTCGGAGAGTGTTGAGATCCTCGAATGCGACGCGACGCGCGAGGCAGGTAGCGAGAATAGCGGTACCAACGAAATGAACGACGGCGCTGAGGCTACGCATCCCCACATTAGGGAAGTTCATGTTATGGCTATCCATGGTGATAGCTCGAGGCAGCTGCGAGCGCTGGTTTTCTCGTTAGTTCGTCGGGGGGAACAAAAAGAGTGGACAGGTTTTGGAGGAAGATATAAGGCGAGAGAGAGGCGGGAGGACCGAAACTATCCTCGTGAGGCTTGTCTCAGCTTATAAGATGCGCCGGGACCCGAAGGTAGTGGACTTTATTCCAGGGACGATCGAGCCAGTGAGTGTAATTATGAAACTTCGACATCTTAGAAAGGTCCGGGACATCGGTGAAAAATTCAAAACGGCTGTGCCTGGGGTGCTCGGCAGCGATAGAGTGGCCATCGACGTCTCGGATACCGGCGCCCAAAGCTCATTCTGCGACATGGTGTACGTCGGATCAATTTGACCGACCGCGTTTTACACGGTATGAACGAGGCCTGGTAAGCGAGGGTACCACACTGCGAGGAGGGAACACGGAATGTCGCCTAGGTGAGACCCTCAAATGTCTTGCTTCTGAAAAATAAGCTCGCTCACCCCTGTTCCGAGAATGCTTCTGTTGAGAAGGTTAACTAAAGTGGAACCCTGTCGGATAAACAAGCTCACATCATTGTAGGCTTCACCATAGCTGGCAACGACTTAGTCCGTATGGTATCAGATTGTCGATGGCGAGCTACGAATGGATACGTATCGCGCCACGAGGGCAACACGATACATGTTGTTGACGCGCTGGTAGCTGGTGACGACGCCTGTCGTCCCACAGCTGTCATGCCGTTGACGTATATATTTCAACAACAATCTACCCACTGGGACGGATCAGGCACCGATTCTCCGATCGACAGCCTAGCGAGCTTAATAGCATCCGTTTGTCCTTTGACGTCGGTGGGACGCCGTGTTTCGGCCGTGACGAGACGCCTCCTGTGATGACAATTCACGTTAGGACCGCAGCTAGGCACGGTTGTTCTGGGGCCTCGAGTGAGGAGCCTGGCTCAGAGCGTTGATGGTGGTGGTTTGTCGTCGAAGCGCCACGGCGCGCTTATGTCAATCTGTCGTGCGGGGATTACAATTTCAGGGTTCGGATTCTCACCATTAAGGAGAGACCTTCGATTTCCATTTGAGGCTTCCCGTCGATCCAATAATCATTTACCCTTTTCACACATCAGAATGCGCATTGATGGTCTTGGACGGAGTTGATATCGCGGTTGACAGGTGTTGTATTCATGGAAGGGAGGCCCATTTTGACATGGTGTAGAGGATAGTATTTACAGGATATATTACAGACAGATTCGGGTACGCGCCCTGATAATACAATAAGATTAGGGAGGCTGAGGGTAAATTCGCCGGAGCAATAACGGGCGTGGTATCTTGGTTCATGATAACGTACTGGGCTACAGAGAATAGAAATAGTAACAAGAAGGGGAAAAAGTCTTATATAATCGGAGTCAGCGTGGAGGTGGAAGGGCGTGGATTGGAATGAGACGGCCTGCTACTGAAGTGTGCACAAACTCGGGAGGGATCTAAAGGGCCTATGTATTAGAAGAAGGCATAGTGAGCGATGGCGTCGCGAATAACTAGGGGCATACACCAGGGGGCTGGAAAAGAGATTTGAAAGGGCACATACGGGAACATGGGCGTTGATGGAGATTATTTGCGGCTGCTTTCACGAGTTGTTGTCGGAGACGTGTTTCGTCGCGGTGACGTTGGGTGTCCACACCCGTAGCACTCGCATGGAGTATCCCTTGGACACCCAAGACTTAGCCAGTATAGATGTGGAATAAACTCCTTCGTTGACCTGAACTCCCTTACGGTAGATGACCCACAAATATATGAGTCATACACCTTGGAGTGTTCGGAGGCTTTGACACCGCCATTGATCTGCCGACAGCTCTGATAAACGGCATAACCCTCGGGCAACCGCCTGAGTTGATACCGGTCCATATCGGTCAGCACAAGTGACGTATGAGACTGCCTTTTCTTCCCCTCCCGCCGAGGATGCCTCAACGGCTGACTTCGCTGTGCCGCCTCCTGTGCCCCGACAAGCCCCTTTCCCAGGGTCCTCATCATGGTCCTCATACATTTCTCCCTCCTGTTCCTCTCTGCCTGAGTGCATGCTGCATTCTCCTGGGGATCATCAATCCTGAACCTCCCGGGATTTGTGTGCGGCCAGTTGGTAGGGCACGCATCAGTGTACTCCGGCCTCTGCGGAACCTCAACCACTCCCCTATGGCTTGTGTTGCGGTTTAGGTCACGGGCAGCTGGGGGAACACTCTGTGTATGTTTGGCAGTTGTGTGGCCCATCTTTTGCCTCATGGCTGGTGGCATCCGGGGGTTGGATTTATTTTCCTTTTCAACACCATTGTTTGCAATGGGAGAAGAGGAGGCTGTGGATGTTTGAGTGGCTGGTAGGAGTGGCCAGTTGAATGGCTTAGGGGTGCAGTGGCTACCACTGGGAAGGGATGGGTGGTCCAGGCCAAAGAACTGTGTTGTGTAACTGGGCTTCTTCATTTTGAGAATATGATTTTTATTGTGGGTCATGGTATCTAGGTGGAATGGTGGTTATAGAGTGTGTACAAGGGAGGGGTGTTGGGGGGAAGGTGGTAAGAAGTAGAGGATTTTCTCCCCCTGGCCCATTTTTATACTGGAGGTCAAATTAATTTTTTTTGGCTATATTCCTTGTCCTGCCCAGAAGCTGGGCCCCAAGGGAACAACTGAATGCATGCAATTTCTGGGTAATAATACAACCTAGTTGATGATCAGCTGACTCAGGACCAGACCTCATTTTATATGCATGGCTACATAGGAAGGGCAGCAAGCTAGAGGCCCTGAAGCTGTAGCTACAAAGTCTCAAGCACACTGAGCTGAGAAATGCCAGGACAGCCTGGATTTCTACAGGCAAAAAGCTGCAAGGGCAAGGTACTCTGAGCCTTGCTGGCTTGCACCAGTGATCTCATATCTACAAATTTGGGGGGTTCAGAAGGGACTGCATTGATTGATCTGGTATGTAATTGAGGGATTTTGGCTGTTACCATGATGTGGGTGGCTTGATCACCTACCTGGAAACATCTTGAACTGTGTTCCTATTCAGTAAACTGAATTGAGAACCCTTTTGTCATTCTCTGGGTGAATGCTTTAGGCAACAAGAGAAGAATCTCTGGGTAATTTTAATCTGCACTCCACTGGAGCCCCTATTCAGGCCAGATGCTACCTTTTGAGACACAGGTAATGTTGCTGCCATTATGAACCATGCTCAACTGAATCAGTTGTAATGGTAGATTGTCCATCTAGGGTAAGGATAACCCAATGTATTTGGTATAGGATGATCTATGGTCATTACTCTACTCATTTCTTCAGTTATCTAAATTACCACTTTGGTAGCCCCTAAATCATGCCTTTGGTATGCCTACCCGCCATCCCTCCTCAGTTTTCTCCAGCACAACTCTGACAATGACGTAACATCAATTCCAATTCAAGCTGGCAAGCAACGTGGTTAATGCACTCACCCGCTGAAATCTGGTAGAATAAAATCCGCTCCCGCGGCCTCAAGGCTTTCTCGGGAGTGTGTGGTGACCACAGCGAGAACTTTTGAACCTGCCGCTTTCCCGCTACGGACACCGGCGGGTGCATCTTCAAGGACCAGACCTGCGCAAAAGTGATCGCTTAAGTTTTGGACTAGCCGGGAGACCCCACGAGATAATATGGAGAAGGAGATGAAAGCAAAGGAGCGGGTGACGTACAATCGGACGCGCTGAGCTTTAGTCCTTCGGCCCCTTTCAAGTATGGTGCAGGGTCAGGCTTCCCAATCGTTACGTCGTCAGCTGTCACGAAGGTCGAAGGGTATGGGATCCCTGCCAGTGGAAGAGCCTTTGTAGCATAAATCCGAGTAGCACTGTAGAGCAGCACACAGGTGAGATGGCGATCAATCCACATGCTCCAGCCTCGATCAAGGAAACCTGGAGGCTAACACACACCTTGTGCACACCGCCCATGTCTCGGTTCCTGCTAGCTAATGAATCAAAAGAAGCACAATGAAAATCAGTAATCTCCACTACCGAAGATATATGACGAAGACAAACCTTCGGCAGTATGTTCTCCGCAATACCCGGGATCGTCACGAACGCAGCCTTGCCGACAGCAGCATTTTTCTCAGCAGCGTTGACAATCTCGTATTCGAAACGCTCGGCTTCCGCCTAAGGACCAAATGAATCGTTGATGGTTTGAAGCATAGAAACATTGCAGGATGCTCGTAGACATACCACTACTTGCTCAGGGGTAAGCGTAGGAATGAAGTTCTGCAAATTCTCCTCAGTACGAATGCCATGGGATGCTGTGGGAAAAGAGAACAACTAGTTCAGTGGATTACTCCGATCGCCCCGAAACTAGTCATTTACTCTTCAAGATCTCCTCGATGTTCAGGTGAGGGTAAGTGACTGCGAATGAAGCCCAAGCTCCTTGAACAGCCAGAGTCGAGTCAATCAGAGTGCCGTCCATATCCTTGATTCACAACCTGTTAGGGAAGATCGGATAGTGATAGACGCGAGATTCTCACAAAGAGAAGGCCCTTGAAGTCATGATAGGTGTGGTCAGCCATGCTTCGAGGTATGTCGAGAGATCAGGTCGGAAGAAGAATTGTAGGAGCGTCGGGGTCTAGGGATGAGGGATAGCGCTTAAGAGTAGGTAAAAGCATGTACGCGAAATGCGATGCGGCCGAAATCGATGCTGGAAGAATAATGTTCAGGCGGCATCCAAGGTCTTAGGGTTGGTGGTGTGATCGGTTTGTCGTCGTCCGCTCCGGATAAATGTCGGGTCCAGCCTCGACTCGATTCTCTTGGCCTTGACACTTCGCTTTGGGTGTGATATTTCCGGGATGCTTCTATATTCCAGAACCTGTCAAAGTGTAGCCTAGATGCCGAAGGACATCGCATAATCATTAGGCTGTGGGCCCAAAACCCTATCCTTGCATATTGACGTTCTACCTTTCGATGAGTGAACGCAGCCTGGGATAGATTGGACAAGGGAAGAAGTACAAGGCGTATAGTATTAGATGATATAATTTAGTACGATGATGCTGAGGTGGGCATTAGTCATATTCGTCGTCCTCGTCCAGCTTGCGCTTCTCGCCAACCTGCGGCCCACTCGAAGCTCCAGCACCAGCACCAGGCGACTCTTCCTCCTGTTCATCTTCCTCATCGTCATCGAACAGACCATCAGGTCCCTCGTCGCTATCGCTATCCGCATCAGCAGCAGCGCCACCAAGCTCTCCAGAGAGGAGACCGAGCCCATCCATCGAAGTAGTAATGTTTAGTCCCTCAGCGCCTGGAGTCATCATGTTTGTATCCCCATCTGCATCTCGCCGCGGGCTGAACAAGTCTTCGTCCATAGCTTCGTCGATCTCTGCTTCGTCTTCCTCATCCTCTGCGTCTTCGTCCTCTTCATCAGAAGACACCGAGGGCATGTCTTGTGGTGGGGGCTTATTGGGAACAAGGTCAAAGTCGATAGCAGTGAGGCAGTATTTTTGTGGAGGAAGTCGAATGCCATAGGTTTCAGAGATAGTTGGGAGAGGCTCAGAATTGGTCTTAGTTGCCAGGGACAGTAGATGCTATAGTGATAAACAAGACAAAAGAGCATCATAGCCGATGGGGGAGATGAGTAGAAGAGGAGACTTAAGTTGATAGCAGGTAAAAGGCAGGGAGAAAGACTCACCTCCTTGGGCACTCGCCCACCAAACTCCCAACCGACGCGTGATTGTATGGCAAGCGTAACATCCTCCATCTGGATATTCCCTGTCCTTCCAGCATGATCTGCATATGTCAATGCATCACCCAGAACCTGCCCCGTATAACCTATGATAAAATACAGTTAGCGTTCGCCAAGACAGACACGGTGAGGATGAACGCGCTAACGATGAGCAAATTCGAGTAATTGGTGCAAAACACCAGGCTGAGCATCTGAGATTGCGGGTGAAGACGCGAGCATGAGCGCGATTAGACGCGCATCGCGAGGAAGAGTGTCGCTCATGGTCGTAGGTCGGGGCTGAATGAGGACCAGTGTGGACGATGTTGACTGGAGTTCGCTAAATTTACCACGCCGCCCACGTGATCCGCGCCGACTCGCAGACCGGCACCCCCTCTACGGCGCAGTGCGTCTGCCGGGTGACAGTGGACTCATTCGTTGTGTACACGGGAGCCATCATGGACGAGCTTCCTGGTGGTAGCCGTGTCCAAAGCTTCATCGGCGTCGTTGTGGCTATTATCGGCAACGTCGTCATTTCTCTTGCACTCAACTGCCAAAAGCTTGCTCACAAGAAATTGGAGGAAGCCGCGTCGGCACCAAAACGTCCTTCACTCTCTACACATCAATCACAATCTAGTGCTGCTAATGGACGCGATAGACGAAGACCGCGCGAGACAACCCCTCTCAAGCCTCTCCGATCCTCCTTTGCTCGTTACAGTTCTTTCGTCTCTTCCCCGTTCAGGAGTTCCAAGAAAACATCCCGGTCCAACTATATAGCCTCGGGGCCATACTCAGATGAAGAAATGTCTGATGACGACGTCTCACCTCGCTCCCGAATGTTAACGGATCGCGAAAATGGACCCTCCTCCCTTGGCAGTCACTATGAGGTCGAAGAAGTCGACGACTTGAGCACCTACAGTGACACGGGCTCGCCTCCCTCAGAGGCATATACCCCACAAAAAACAGAGTCTGATTATCTCAAGTCGAAACTCTGGTAGGCTCCCTGTTCCGTCATCACTGTGTCCAAACTCGCACGTGTTAACAGCAGCTGCGATTTCCAGGTGGTTCGGCTTTGCCTTGATGAACATTGGAGAAATTGGAAATTTCCTTTCTTATGGATTCGCACCGTGCGTTATTTTTTCGATTTCCCGCTATCCGCCTGCATTGTCTGATGCCGCAGTCCATAGTGCCTCCCTAGTTGCACCCCTTGGTGCAGTACGTCAAGAATCCGAGTTCCCTTTCCGTGCATCAACTTACACTTCTCTAGTTTGCCCTCATCGCCAACTGCTTCTTCGCTCCTCTTATGCTGAAAGAGAAATTCCAGAAAGTACGTATGTTTGACCACAACTGTGTTATGGCCTCTCTCAATTCACCATTCACAGCTGGATCTCCTCGGACTTGCTCTCTGCATTGTTGGGATCATCACTATCGTCATTGGCGGCAAGACATCAGACATTCGGGTGAGAATGACATCAAGAGAGCTTACCACAACAAAAGATTAACGTGCCATTCCTTCAGCTGGATCCCGATGGACTAATAGGCGCCATATCTCAGCCAATCTTCATCGCATATTCCATCATCTGTGTTGTCGCTGCCTGTACACTTGCGGTGCTATCCAACCGACGGATAGGTCAAGAAGTTGTCTGGATTGACACAGGATTATGTGGACTTTTTGGTATGGTTTCCCTCCCCCACTGAGAGCGCTAGGTTTTTATGCCCTACACCTATAGGTGGTTTTACCGTGTTGTCCACGAAGGGTGTCAGTACTCTGTTGAGCCTTGCATGGATCCAGATTTTCAAATTTTGGATCACATATCCTCTTATACTGGTACGCATCCCGCACCTTACTAATTACCTGGTCCTAAAACATGGTGCTAATATCCTTTCATGCCTTGCTAGACTCTCCTACTGACTGGAGTCGCTCAGATCCGATACCTCAATCGTGCTCTCATGAAGTTTGACAGCAAAGTGGTAATCCCTACCCAGTTCGTGCTTTTCAACCTGAGCGCCATTGTGGGGAGCGCGGTCTTGTACCGTGACTTTGACAAACTGCCGTTCGAGCGGATGGTAATCTTCCTTTATGGATGTGCCGCGACGTTTCTCGGGGTTTTTGTCCTCGCCAGACCTGCTACCAATACCGACGGACCCGTGGAGGAGTCTGGAGATGCCACTGACACAGCAAGCGAGGCTGGTACCGCGCGACCAGGATCAGCACAGCAGCATCGTGGTTCTTTCACTTTCTCCCCTACCGCACAATTAGCCCACCACCAGGGTCTTCCGACCGCTATTACTCCTGCCATTGTACCATCAACCTCGACGTCGGGATCCATCCGCAGAGTCCGTCCTCGATCCTCCAGCACCACCATTGGCCTCTCACCAGGGAAGTATTTATTGTTGGCGACAGAGGCCCCAGCCCCTGCGGTCGCCATCATTCCTGCTTCTCCCTCCAGCACCAGCGTCAATAGTGCTCAGCCGACCGTGGTCGCGACGGTACCAATTATTGGCGTGCCGATTACGCGACAACAATCATTACCAATGCCTGGTGCCTCACGGTCCGGGCGGTTGAGCTATAACGGCTCAGGCCCGCTACCTGCTCGCATGACACCCAGTGGGAGTTATGGCGCCTATGATCCGATGGCGAGCAGGAGTAGGGGGACGAGTCGGAGTCGGAGTAGGGAGCGTGGTGGTGGGGATAGGGATGGTGGTGCTAGCTCGAGTCCTGTGGCTAGCCGGAGTCGGCCGAGAGTTCAGAGTATTGAGTGAGGTGTATATGCAAATTTATACCCCCTATTGTAGCTGGTGTAGTTTATTTTGTTATCATCATCATTATGTATCGTGAACCACTAGAATTTTCAGGACTTAAAGCCAATAGACTGTTGTCACATCTGTCAATTGTGAGTAACCTGGGTCGGCCCCGAGGACGTGGTAGGTGTCAACTGACGCCCAGAACCCAGTCCCCGAACTCCCGCCTCATCCTTCCCCTGTTGTCTGTGCCAGGATACAACTTAGAAACGAACATATGATTGTTGTTACTAATTCTACCTTGTCCGACCACCAGCCCTAGCATGGGTTTAGCTCTCATACGGCTTGGACCCCACCCACCACCGCTGCCCCATCCACCTATCTCTATCATTCCAGTCATCAAACCAGATATGAGCATTCAATCATTCTGCCTTCTCCAATAATGCTCGACTAGCTAGCGACTCGGAATTTCAGCCATTGGACTCCAGAACACTCAGCAGTGACACTAGGGTGAACCATGTCCTAAAAAGGAAGTCCGCCCTCGCCGCATATTCGTCCCGACACCCTTTACTCCCTCGACCCAACTCCTCTCTCGATCACCTCCATTCTTCGACCAGTCGTATTCTCACCATGAAGCTCGTTGGGAAGGGCATCGATAAAGACGGATCGGTGAGCTTCTGTCTCAAGGATCGAGCTTTGGGCAGAGGCACAGGTGCTGAGACTCTGTGCTCTAGGGATATGTTACACTTCGTCCAGAAGATGACGAAGATATGTGGCATCTGTACAATCTCATTCAACAAGTAGGTCCACCATCTCTCATCACGATTTATAGCAAGTAATGTTCTTCGTGATAACCAGGGCGATGAGGTCAGAGCGACCGCCATACGGTCAGTAGCAGCTCCAGCCAGCCCAGCCTCATTCGAACCAGTCCTTACAACCATACCCAATGCCGTTATTTTAATAGACGGATTCAAACTACCTCTGCAACCGGCTCCACCGAATCCCATCGCAAGAAAATGATGCTCACCATCGAAGTCACGAATATCCACTTCTCCCCGTCCACAGCACCTTCAGGGTATGCAGCTACCACGGGTAACCCATCTGCCAGTGGAACTGCGACACCTGCGACCTCGAGCGTCGAGCCTACCGCCGCGCTCCACATTGCTGGCAAAGTGTCCGCAGAGTCAAAAGATGTCAAGATGGGCTCCTTCCATACCCTTGACATCGAAGCACATCGAGATATCAGAATAATCAAGCAAAATTGGGATTCGATTTCTCTGGGGAGAGTGGAAGATGCTTGTGTGGAAGGGCGAGGAGCAGAGCTTGGCGCTATAGTTTGTGGTGAAGGTTCGTCCATCCTGTATTGAGTCTGAAACAAGGAACTGGACATACGGACTAAGCTTGGTACATCAAGGTACTGCCGCTATATGCTTGCTTTCGGAGCACATGACTACTGTAAGGCAGCGAATAGACGTTCCTGTTCCACGAAAACGAATGGGGTCGTCTACCCTCCATGAGAAGGTCTGTATAATCGTCTTAACCGCCCAGTGCATTCGCCTCAGCATCCCAGCTGACATCTTGGACGTTCACAGGGGATGGAAAAATTCTATCAAACCGTATACCAATCCCTCCTTCGTCATATTCCTTTCAACTCTCTTCGCGCAATCGTCATTGCCTCGCCAGGATTTACCAAAGATTCCGTATACGACTATATATTCGCCGAAGCTACAAGGACCGGGAACAAAGCGCTTCTAGCGTCCAGAAACAAGTTCATGCGCGTCCATGTCAGCAGTCCGCATGTGCATAGTTTAGTGGAGGCTCTGAAGAGTCCAGAGGTAGGTGCTCCATCTGTGGCAACGATCTTCTGGAGCTGTCAGGCCATGACCTGACGATTTCCATGCGTAATTGTGCTATGGGCTCCACTTTTAGGTGACTTCACAACTAAAGGAAACCAAATTTGCCCGTGAAGGGATTGTACTCGACAAATTCTTCAAAATGCTCGGCTCAGATGAGCTCCGCGCATGGTATGGTCCGGAGCACGTCGCAATGGCCGTTGACCGTGGAGCTGTGGGTTCCTTGCTCATCTCCGACAGCCTATTCAGGGCTAGCGACCCTCAGACCCGGAATAAGTACGTAGAGATGGTCGAAGCCGTCAGGGCAAAGGGTGGGGAAGTGGTTATATTCTCGAGCATGCACGAAAGCGGAGAACGTGAGCATTTATCCCATACGTTAGGTTTGCGCTAATCATTACGGCACGGGAAATTTCTGACGATATCCTATCTTTTCTACCAGAACTGAACCAGCTCACGGGTTTGGCGGCAATCCTGACATTCCCATTGGACGTTGAAGAAGCCATCGAAGAAGAAAAAGCGGAGCGCGAAGCTGCAGAAGCTGCAGCCCCTGCCCAGGGCGTTGGCGTACAGCCGTGAAGTCCCCCTCAGCTTGTGCATCCCTCACTACTCTTTGCCCTTGGGTGGCGGATCAAAATGGACTGAATCGGCCTGTCGCAGCTGGCCTTCTTGGCTCCTTTGTCTTGAGTCTCATCCGGAGATTTGCATGCATGCTTGGAATACATCCCATATCGGACTTGTTCACCCTGTGACCCTCCAACAGATTTCTCCTCGTAAATTGAAGCCGTTGTTTATCTTTGATCAAAATAAGAAGGCCTCGTAGACTGGCCGTGAGCCATCGCAAAACTGACCTAGAGCGCTTTGTTTGTCATATTTTTAGGACTGGGGCGGCCGGAAATGAACGAAACTCCCTAACGCTTGAGACTTTCTGGACAACCATTGCTGCTTTAGTTGCACGCCGATGCTTGTCTCCCTTGAATTTTTGACATATTACTGGTTCGAATTCTTATCGAGCTATGAGACATGCAATATTTTTGAGGTATCCATTGGTCACCATCATTTATGGAACAATTCTTTTCCTCCTTGGATCAAACCGCCCTATCATGTGGGGCTTCTGCCACCCTCCTGCATCACGGTACATCCGACTAACCAAGGTTTGCAGGCACGAGTGCTCCATGCGCCATAACCACATCGCTAAACTTGAACGGCGACTGATGCTCTTGAGCCCACTTCTGGATTGCCCCAAAATCTCGGCATGTATGATAACTCTCAAAAGAGACTTGGCTGTGATCGCGATCATTCGGCTCCAGGAATGGATCCAAAGTCCGATCCGCATAGCACATTAGAGCTTCACGAATTGCTTGGATGCAGTGGTTGATGTGGTCGATTTTTCCGTATCTGAAAAGAATTGCTGTTGAGTAAGGGGATCCAAATCCACTCCACAATGAGGACTTACCCAGGCTCATCTCGATATCGCTGCTCGACGACTCGAGGATACCGTTTAGGATGCTGGAACTTCCGAAGGGTATTCTGGCATCACTAGTCAACATATCATTCCGGGCCCCTTTCATAGCGGGTAACTCACCAAGCAATGGAGTTGGTGGAACACGTCCTGCGCGTGTTCAAGGTGAGCCACTTACTCCACGGGCTTACGAACATGAGAACGAATCTTACCAAAGAGATGATGTATTTATCATCCAACCCCGCGAGATTCGTTGTCTTATTGGGTAGCAAAGCAGCTTGGGCGCCAGAAATCGCCGAGATACCGACTGGAGAATATATCAGTCATTCACTATCGAAGGACCTGTGCGGCAATCGCTTACTATCATAGAGAGCCTCCCACTCCTTATCGACCGCATCATTTGGGGGCCCATGCCATTTGGTCCGCGTCAGTAACGGTGTAAATACGACGTGGTTGTGGGTCAGGCTGTCTAATACTGGGCCTATCGAGGATGATTCCATCCTAACTCAGCGGATATTCTTGGAACGAATAACTTTCGTACTGACTATATACCTGGGGTGCTCCCTCCCACCTCACCATCATCGAGCGCTGAACTGCTGCATAGATGACAATGACGAACAGAACCGTGTTTATAGCTAGAGAAGCGAGCAGGTGGAGCAGCGGCCGTGGTGACGGCTTTGAAGGCTCAAGTGGGTCCAGTTGGACATTGCAGTGAGCTTGAGTTTGCGAGAATAGGTCCAAGGGCTTGTCCTCGCTGCCATCTAGGAGAGGTTCGTCGAGTGGGCTAGTGGATTTAGTCGCGTTGCGCAGTGATGAAAACATTTGGGATGGGTGATGGTGATGAGGGTTCCCATCGAATACTAGACAAGATATGTTCCATGCATAGAAGATCCCTACTGCGCCCGCCAACTCAGCGGAGACGGAATTCATGGGCACACGACCCAGATTGATCCACTAGATTGTGGAGACTCCCACCCCCTGTCACTATTGATTCGATCTAATGGAAAAAAAACTCTTCCGCATCCTGGGGCGGAAAGATAAGAGGAACACTTTTCTATTCACTGTATTAATGTTACAATATGCCTTGATTCATTGGCCTAGTCTTCCCATCCTTCCGCCACCAATTGTGCATGTGTTGGGGTAAATTCTGGTGGGAGGGTCGCGTTGAGTGGGTCAGTCGAGATCTTGCCAGGAATTTGACGCTTCTTTGCAGCTTCTTGGACAGCGGAAAAATCTGAGCACGTGTGAAGAACATCAAACCGAATTTCGGAATGGTTTTTTGCGGGGTTAAACTGCCATGGCAAGGCGGCGATCGGTGAGTTACACATCAGAGCCTCGCGAATGGCATTAATACAGTGATCAGCATGGCTGAAGACTTGACCGCGACTAATGGCATAACGGCTGGCTGCTGTTCCACCGTAGTGTGTGGGCCACGCCAGTTGACGAATGAAATTCTGCAACATAGAAAAATTGAGTGACAAGGCAAGGTTACGAAGGCTATCGTATGCTCACGAGGCAGTGAAGGTAGTGGAAGACTTCGATCTGCGTTTCATACAACTCAAGGCCTGGGGAAAGTGCGGTAGCGTTCGCGAGCTGGGAAGACTCCTCAGCAGTGATCCCGGCTAGTAGGTCTGTACGTTTCAAACTTGAGCGTATCCACACGCGAGGGAAAGAGAAGAGGACGAACAAGGTGCATACAAATTCTCCCAGAGCATATCAACGTCGGGGGATGGAGGCCCGTGATAGGGGGTTTTGCCACGTAGACCAGTCGACACTATGAGCTTATGTGGCGGGTCTTCGATAGGGGCTATGACAGGATGATATGCTCAGTAGGGGTGCGTCGAAGATGGGCTGCATCTTAAAAGTGCATACTGTAGAGTGGCTGGGAACCTCGCCAGATGGTATAAGAGCCTCGACTATGCCATAAGTAATAGATATATAGAAGTGCAAGAAAGTTGGCAGCCAAGGAAACGGCAGTGGCGCGTCTTATCCAAAGCTGTTGTTTGGAGCCTGAGCTGCAACCGCCCAGGCGCGAAGGAGGATAGGTCCTGACGTTATCGTCGAGATCAGCAGCATTATTGTGAGCTCCTAGCACATCAGTTCTGGAGTGATAAGGCTGAGCCTCCGTTTCAAGAGGCTGATAGCTCGACGGCATAGTGGCAATGAGCAGACACAGGTGTGGACCTATATCGAATACGAAAATGGTTAAGATAAATCAGCTCACATAAAAAGGAGGTATGATTCGGCCCGTGTATCATTCCAAGGGACCGGGACGATCGAGCACGGGTCATTTGGGAAACTCTTAGAGGCATCAAGTTGGACATTCAGTATTATTGCCATCTATTTGGCTTTACTCCCTGGACCCTGGCCACAATCACGATCTCGACAAGAAGCAGTCATAGTGAACATTGCACTGGTATCTGAGTAGAACACACAGCCCCTGTTAGTCTACGCTGAAGTCTTGCGTAAAGCTCCGGTCGCGTGTTCTCAGGCTACATGACTTCAAGTGCTGGTGCTTCCACATGTTCCTATCTTGTCTTCTACCCAAGTTACGGGTTCTCTTCACCCGATTCTGACGACAACTCAGATCCACTGAATTATTCCTGCGACCGGAGCTACTGCTGCCTCTATTATGTTGTACCCCAATGAACAAGGAAGACAGCACAACAGTCAGGGAAGGATGTGATTGGATCAGGTTTCGCGCTCTCCGGGCGCAAGTGGAGATTACACGCACGCAATCTAGATATAATTCTCACGCGGGATGTGACTGCCCTTGTATGCCCCACAGGATACAATATAGTGCTCTGGATAGAGACTTCCCCGTTATGAAGGGACCTATATTCAAAGATAAGAATTTGGTGCAGGGAGACCTACTGCGCTGCTTTCAGTATGGCAAAACTCTCACATTGCAACAAGGGCAGATCTGAAAGGAAAAATTGATGTCCAACGTATAAATATCGTTTCTCGCCTCAAACTCGCTCCCCATCTTCTCAACCTGCGGACCTGTTGCAGTCATGAAGCTCTCTCTGATTAGCGGTGTTGTACTTCTGTTCGCTAGCGTCGTGTCAGCTCTCCCCACCTTTGTCGACGATGGAGTGGTGAAGCGCGGTGACGAATCTGAGGTCAGGTCTCCGCCTGTCTTGACTGCCTACTTTGGCTGATCGTTGCTTCTGTAGGCGGACGACTGGATTAGATACTACCGCGAACGCGCTGAGAAGCGTAGTCCTGAGGTATAAGTTTTTTTTTTTTCCCTTCATAAGCTATGACTGCTCAGGCTCCACCTTTACAGGAGGAAATTGATGCGAATATTGGATATTATCGCCGAGAACTCAAGCCGAATGAGGAGGCCCTATGAGGGAGATCGGATGAAGTACGCGTTTTTGTACTGTATATGCAATAAGGTCCAAAATATCTAAATCCAACCTTTCTATTCGCCTGGATCAGGGCGCTTCGGATTCAAGTTCCCTGTTTACCTTGATCCCTGCATGCATGTACCAATAATCGCTGCCTCCTTGTTATTGCGAATGAGGAAAATCATCACTTATGAGAAACTGCCATTGAAGTTCTTGGGTGTGGACAGATAATTGTCTAATACCACTTAGCATTTATGGTCCATGTTGTGAACTTTTGAGGTCTAACTGAGCGAACTATAGTAGTATTGCATCGTATGGATAATGACATGGTGGTATCACATGTGATCTGCATTGGGAGCTCGTATAGAGTCAGTAGAGAGCATGAAAGCAAGTAAATAGCCCAAGAAAAGTATCGGTACCCAAAGCCTGGTAGTATCATCTTATGCGATCGACGAGGCTTCTTGTGCCCCCACCACCACTACCAGCAGAACGTGGCGCATTACGAGGTCCCGTTGGGACTGTGGGAGTTGCCACGTTTTTTGCAGCCTGGCCATGAATCTGCAGACCTCCACCCCCTCCTCCACCTGCACTTCCTGCTGAAGCTGATCCTCTTTCACGACCATGATCCCGCTCCCTCTCCTCCTGCCGAGGGCGTTCTCTGTCGCGCGGTCGGTTCCTATCTCTGTCTCTGTCGCGATCTCGATGTTGGTCGCGATCACGGTCACGGGTGCGATCCCTGTCACGATCCCTCTCCCTCTCCCTCTCTCTATCTCGCTCGCGCTCGCGATGGTCGTGGCTGCCTCTCGACTCTCCTCGATCCCTATCTCGCTTAGAGGCGGAAGATACGGAAGCTGATGAACTAGCCGCAGGCGTCCCACTTCGACCACCACCCCCTCCGCCGCCACTAGCAGCAGCGCCAGAGACGCGCGCACTGTGCATATGAGACGCGTGAGCGTGGGCTCGTTCCGAAGAATAGGCGCGATCGTTGTCCCCATCGGCATCTTCGTCGTCTTCGTACGTTTCGCGATCCCTCTTACGAGAGCTGGTGGTTTGAGAGTTAGGATTCGCACCCGGACCTCCGCTGTGTCCGTTGGATATGGAAGTCGGGGTTGATGCTGAATTCGGGCTTGGTATTGCAGGATTCGTGGGTAGAGAAAGTTTTCCCAAGGATGGCTTTGCTGGGAGAGAGGGATGCGCCTGGAAAGGATAAAGTAAGATTGACACGCGCATAGTAGACAGATAGTTAGCATCGTGGTCAGTAAGCGGACGTTCGCCGCGGTTCAGTCAGTGATGGAAGCACTGACTCTTGACGTCGCTGAAGAGCCCGCGGGCGGTTGTGTAAATCCGTTTCCATTCTTCGTTTTGCTTGATACACCCGCAGAGTACGATTGGCTCTGGCTCTGACTGCTGTTGGTATTTACTGTGGTGATACTACGTCCAGAAGACTGTTGAGTATGCGAAGAAGATGGTTGAATGGGAGAGAGGGTCCGTGATGAAGAAGCAATGGGAGAACGAGAAGGAGAGCGGGAAATGGAGTTGGATCGTGAGCGAGACCGTGACCGGCGACGCGATTGGGAATATGAAGATCTACGACCGTGAACCGGGGATGTGGCGTCAGGGGAGACTGGTTCTGCGGGGAGTCTGGAAGAGATGATTTGGTACGCTTTGTCCAAATCAGAACTTTGACGACCAAAGAAGTGAGCTGTGAGCATATCATGGGGCATTAGGACAAGATTCATGATACATACGATAGTCTCGATATTATCGTGTGGGAATCTAGAGAAGAAACACAACCAGGAGAGTGAGTGGGCTTCGTTACTACACTGGTTATCACGAAATCGTAGCGCGCACCTTTCAAAGCTTCTTCCATATTTAGCAAGTTCCGGCGCATGAGCTTATTCTCTTCGTGTACGCGTGCCACGCCGGGAGATCCAAGCATCTGACCGAGCTCGTCATTCTCCGCCTGGAGGAGGTTGATGCGTTGCTTCAGCGCCTGTGTAACACTTGTTGAAGCAAACGCGGAATCCTCCCTGTCGGAAGGAATCGATGCGGGTAAAGCGCGTCGCTGGACTTGGTTTTGATGGTGTTGGAGGGCGAGAGGGGCGAGGAAGCGGGCGAGCGCGGGCGGGATTTGGAGTTTAGCAGTAGTATCTTTTGGAGTGGTTGTGGATGGCAGCTGAGACGGCAGATAAGCGCGGAGAGCCTTGATATCATTCTGTTCATGATAAAATGCCCAAGATGAAAGGTGAGGTTCTTTGATGCTTGTATGCCACAAACAGCCAGAGAGCAGTCGAAGCGAAGCAACACACAGTGAGGGCGACGATTTGGGAATCGCGGTCAGTTATTAAGCGCTCGAGCTCAAGCTCGCGCGTCGTCGGCAGCGATTGTGGCTCTGGTTCGTCCATGCCGACGGTTCCAACGTAGACCTCAAAAGACGCGGGGTAAGGCGTGAAGCCAGCGGAAGCACACAAGCGTGGGAAGTGTGGTTAAATTGTCACGGTCACACACTTGGACACACGAGTGACGCTGTCGCCCCCCGGTTCTCTCCCTTGGCGAGAAATTAAATCCTGGCTATCAAGGGCTTGCCAAGTCCACAAGTCCAAGATATTATCCTTTAGAATACACCACACCATCTTCTGAGCGTCACATCGTCGCCACATCTACCCCCCCTTGCCGCGTTTGCCAGCTCGACTTTCTGTGAATCCAGCTACTACCACGGCAAACCTCTGTAGAAGTCAGCCTCTATCGTCCCAAAATCAGGATGAGAACGCAACACACGCTTCATTCTATACCTCAGTTCCCTGTATACTGTGCGGGATTCGTTTCTGACACGCGACTTGTTGTCGGAGGTGGAGGTGGGACAGGTCGCTCTGGGATCAAGAATAAACTCGTGAGTTTGTACAAGATAGGCTCTATGGAAGCCATAATACTTACTCGTGCTCTGGAATTTGTAAACTGCTCCTGTTGCATGTGTGGTTTGCTGTTGCTGCTATGATGTGGGGCAACAGAGGTTATATGATGTCGACAAAGCAACTCAGAATATAACACTTGTCACTGAGGCCGAAATGGAACTGGGGGAGGATTCTCCCACGACGCTAGTGGTCAATCGCGAGGTAAGGCGTTCCTCCCCATATCGAGATACTTGGACAAGTCGTTGATCCACTTGTGTCCACGAAAATACAGGACAGCTCCCTGATATGCGGTGTAAACAGTAGCGAGCAGTCCGTTGCAGAGGGTATAAATGAACATTGCAGGCTATATCAGGTGGCAGACGATAAGTGCGTCCCCCCTTCTATCCTTACAACCCCGCTACTGTTTAGCTAATGTCTCTCTGACTTACCATCTCTCTCCAAGACTCTCCGTGACAAAGAAGAAGCAGACCTTATCACCAGACCTGAAGGAGGCCTACCAGGTTGGTTCTCCTGAATACCTTCCCTTGCAAACTCTTTGCTGATGGAGCTGGTATCCTCATGCTGCTGACAGAATGTGACTGCTTTCTCAAGGGACTCGAAACTCGTCGCAGTCGGAACAAGTAACAACGAGGTTAGTGTATTGACAAACAGAAGGTGCTTTCAGTGACCTAACTCTCGCGATCCTTAATCTTTCTTGTGCCTTCACCTCTGGTTGTTGATAGGTTGTTGTTCTCTCTTACCCTTCGCTTGCGTTCGTTTCGAACGCTTTCAAAATCCCGTCAGGGACACTATACGGGCTTGATTTCTCTAAGGGCACAGTGAGTTCCTCTAAGTGCAACTTCAACGTTGACGCAAGAGTCACATATATATGTTCTTCTCCTTGGTTTTAGCTCCTCGTTACCACCAGCACGACCCTTTACTTCATTCCTCTCCCTCTGAACATGGTTGCCGTACCAGATGAGGCCTCTGAACCTGACGCCGAGGTTACTCATAAGCTTGCACTTGCTTCATTGGAACCGAGCACGACGCTCAGTGTGCCAGGTCTTGATGTCCTCAGTGCTTCAGAGGACGGTGGACTGAGGACATTCAGAGCGGGGCGGTTTAATACTGCAGCAGGTATGGATGGGGTGCTATATACAGTCGTGAATAGCGCACCACAGAGCGGGCGGGGCAGTAAAAAGGCGGATCGCAAATCCTTCCTAGTGCGGTGGGAGCGCCAGCAGAAGGACGAGAAAGAGGAGAAGGAGGCAGCGGAGAAGTGGCTGCCGACAAAGGTCCGCTTCTTGGGCAAGCGGGCGGTAACGGTCTTTGCCACAAGGTGCGGCCACCTTGAGCTTCCTGATCAGTTTCCTAGGCTTCCGTGCTAACTTGGTGACTCTCGAATTTGCTGACTCCAGTGAGAATGGAAAGCTGCTCGCCTATGGTGCATCAGACAGTTCTGTTGGGATCCTCGATGCCCGCACCTTTGCGGTAAGTGGACCTTTTCTCAATTCAGGCTATGATGATCTGACCGGCGGCATGTATCGCATTCACTCATGGGTATTTCTGCGTTTTCTCTATGGTTGCCTGGCCTCGACGAGAACAGCCGTTGCTGGCAATTCTGAAGTCCCACGATTTCCCGCCGACGCTCTTGCAATTCAACCCATCGGCGACCGTGCTCGTTTCCGGGAGCGCCGACGCCTCGCTGCGCGTTATTTTGGTTCCGGAGCTGTTCAGTTCATGTACGTCAGCACCTGTCATCTCGCCCGCCCGCAGTCCGTGCCGAGAGAGAAAGCTAAGAAACTAACGACTCCTATTTCTTTTTCCTTTGCTGCGGTATTTGCATGTTTTTGGTCTGGATTCATACGGGTATAGCCTCGACTCTTATGTGGATTTTGCTTCTATTGTTGGCAGTATTGGCTGTTGTGGGAGCTGTGGCTTTGGCGCGGCCATGACAATGCTGTGCTATTTCGCCGTTGTATTTCCTGTTCCTAGAGCAGCATCATCGTATATTATATATACAGGTTCTGTCGCAAAATGTCATTGTCGTCGGCAAGCGTATTTTGGATTGACGTCACCTGTTTTCGAAACGTCGTATAAGTGTGTGACATCAACAAGCCTAACAGAGTGATTCATCCTTCCTCCACTCCTCGACTTCGTCGTCATCCATCCCACCGTCGTCTATCACCTCCCCGGGCGGTCGATGCCAGTATCTTTGACTGTTATGGACGCATTTAAGAGTGGGTGCCTTCCATCGCTCGCCGCATCCGCCCCCTCTGACCGATCGTTGCAAATGGCGGGATAGATCTCATCCGTCATGGGAAGCATGCTCGCGCCCCAGCAGCGCAGCCTGCCTCACCCGTGGTCTCTGCTGAGCCCTCACCCGCCCCATCCTCAACAAGAGCTCGCCGAGACCGTGAGCGGGAACAGCAGGAACTCATACAACGCCAGGCTGAGGAGCAGGCCAACGCCGCGGAGCTCAAGGCCCAAACGCAGGCAGGCCAGCAACACAAGCACGTCCAACCCGTGGGGTCGGACGGTTTAACACCCCACAAAGAGATCGCAGAGTTCATCGTTAAGGAGGAGCGAGATGCGAAGAACAAACTACCAACATACGCTGGGCTAGAGGACTTCGAACTGATTGAGAAAATGGGAGAGTACGTAGCCGCATTTAATCCCCTCATGGAGATCTTTGGGGGAACTGATCCTTCGAATAGTGGCGCGTTCTCTAATGTTTACAAGGCGCTAGATCTTAGGACAGGCAAGAAGGTTGCTGGTACGTCGTGCCTACTTTGTTTCAGTTCCCTCGCCGTCGCCGCCTGACGTCACTCCTCTGCACAATTGTGGATGGCAGTCAAGGTCGTTCATAAGTACGACTTGAATGCCTCTCAGGTGCATACTCCGTTTCTCTGTCCCGCGGCGTTCTCTATCTCTTTGCCGTACACATGCTCGATTGCCCAATGACTCTGGTGTTGTGATGGCGTTGCGTCCCTACTCGGCGGCCGCGCGCTCATATCACTGCTCCTCATTTCTGGGAGTCGCTACCTTGAGTTCGGGCTCCAAACCCGTCGTCATACTCGATTGTCTTACTAACGTCTTGTCTACCTTCTTTGGGTTACTCATGGCCTACTCCTATCCGTTTTGCCCCATCCTCGGGTCCACCTTTCTGTCCGGCCCCGCGCGCGCGTCGCAACCCCCACTCCACCTTTTGATCCACTCAAAAGGCCGGAAACAAACACCTCAATGAAAAATTCAAAAAGAGGCCACGAGTCACAGAGGTGAGGGTTCGCGGCGCCGTGCTTACCTCCTTCTGTTTTGTTATTTCTGGGCATTGCGATCGTTATCAACTCGACGAGTTTCCTCGTTATTGCCGACGATCGGAGAATGTGCGATGCTCCCATCCTCACGCTCCACGACGATGGTCCCCGCGATACATGATCCCTCTCATCGATTTGACTCAGCTTCGTCCATCTTTTTCTTGTATTCTGGCTATGAATGCCCGAACATATGACGTCGGTGCTGATCATTATTGTTGTCACCTTTCTCACTTAGCGTGCCAACATTCTCAAAGAAGTATCGATAATGCGCGGCCTTAACCACCCGTCGATCGTCAAATTGCTAGCATTCTCAGAGTCGGAAGAGCACTTCTTTTTGGTATTGGAACGTACGTATGGTGGCGAACCAAGTTTGGACGTACTCTGGACTGATAATTTCACCACGCTTCTTTCCCGCACACTAGTAATGGAAGGCGGAGAGCTTTTCCATCAAATGTGTGTTCCTCGTCTTGGCCGCTCCGATACCCCTCTTTGGAACCCTTGAAGCTAACTTAGGAGCTACTCTTTTCCTGCGCTCCCCTCCAATAGTGTCAAGCTCACATACTTCAGCGAACCACTAGCTCGTCACGTCATCCTGCAAGTAGCTCAGGGCATTCGATATCTACACGAGGAAAGGGGGATTGTTCATCGGTACGTCATTCCTTTCAATACTCCCTGCATTGGTGCTGCTCCGAGTGTCTCGCTGCACCTTTCCATTGCCTCAAATACTGATAGCTCAATGCCCCTTCTGCTCATATATGGTTTCTGTCGTCTGTGATGGTCATGCCATTATCTTGGCATGGTTGCTATCCTGCGCGATCTACAACAACACCCCCAACACTGCTATTTCCCGGCGATTACTCCATCAACAGCGACATAAAGCCGGAAAATCTGCTTTTTGAGCGGATACCTTTGATCCCGTCACGGAATCCTGTTCAGCGACAATACGACGAGGACAAGGTCGACGAGGGAGAATTTGTCCCCGGTCGTGGCGGTGGTGAGATTGGGCGGGTGAAGATTGCTGATTTCGGGCTAAGTAAGGTCGTCTGGAGTGAAGAGACTGCGACCCCGTGTGGCACCGTTGGGTACACAGCGCCAGAGATCGTCAAAGATGAGCGATACTCGAAAAGTGTGGACATGTGGGCCTTGGGATGTGTGCTTTATACCCTGCTCTGTGGCTTCCCTCCATTCTACGATGAGAGCATACAAGTGCTCACGGAGAAGGTTGCTAAGGGGCAATATACCTTTTTAGAGCCCTGGTGGAACGAAATTAGTCTCACTGGTGAGTCCTGCTCTTTGATTGGGATCCACTGTTGTTAGTGTCTCAGCCTTTTTTTTCGGTTGTGTTCATGTAGCCAAGGACCTCATCACTCACCTGCTATGCGTCGACCCTGCGGAGCGCTACACCATCGACGAGTTCCTGGCTCACCCATGGTGCCATGAGACTGCCGCACCAATGCCGCCTGCCACCCCAGCAGCCGAAGCTATCCGACTCCGCACGCAGTACAACATGCCCCTTGACTCTCCCTTGCTCTCTTCCGTCCGTGGCGGCCGCGGCGAGGGTGGACGTTCGCCGGGGTTGGCAACACTCAAGGAGGCGTTCGACGTCACGTATGCCGTGCACAGGATGGAGGAAGAAGGCGCCCGGCGACGTGCATACAATGGACCAGGTGGAGCTGGAACAAGAGGGTTCTTGCACGGGCTCAACGAGGTTGACGAGGAGGAAGAGGACGCGGCGGAGCGTGCTGTGGTTGATGACGCCGCGGCGAGACGGCATCAACAGGCAGCATATCAGCAACAGGAAGCCGTGTATGGTGGGGGTCGCGCTGGTGTGCGTGATCGTGGTGCAGGTGGAGGGTCGGCGAAGATTCGAAAGGCACCACCCCCGCAGAGTCAGGCGGGTGCAGCTGGAAACCATGGCTTCGCGCTCGATCTAGGCAACGCGACACTTATTGGGAGACGGCATAGAAATGTGCAGCCGAGCCCGTTGGGCAAGGCGAGCCCTGTTGTCCCCACATTCGCGGATGCTCCTGGGAGTCCGATGCGAGGCGTTGAGCAGACGTAGAAGTTCTTGCGTGTTGCCTCCTTGTGGCTGACGTCCACTCCATGTTCTACCATCCCATCTTCTCCTCGCGCCCCTTTCCCTTCCCCCGCTGCCGTCTGAACACGCACACCTCTGTTCATGGTTTCGCCTGTGTGGATCCTTTGACTTATTATCATAATGGTTTTGGCCCTGGTTGATCCAGAGCTACTACTCCATCACCTTGTGCCGCATTTTATTACCCTGTTGTTCTATCTGTGCCTTCCACCATCTCTCTTGTGCCTGTCATATCCAAATCTCACATCCCACAACCACTTCTGTCTCGTCTCACCTGGATCGCCCCCTCGCATCTTTCATCCCCCGATGTACGTGTTGTTGTTTTCTTACCAACAAGGATGTGGGTGACGCCGAAGGCTACATCGTGTTCTTCTTCCATTTGTCATGTACTACTCCCCAATTCTGGTGGTGCCATCCGGTACTACAGTAATATAAATAGTCATCCGATTAATCCTAGCTTCGTGTTCATCTCAATCTTGTGCTCATTAGGACATTATACGCTCCTCTCGCGTGACTCAAATTGGTCTCTACAATGAGTCCATATGTCATTTGTTGCAGGCTGTTGACGAACCACTCGCTGACGCGAAAACCACGATGTAAGCACGGTTCTGTTGGCTTTGGTAGACAACAGCAAGCTGAAATACCTAAGGTTTAAGGAGCCGACTGCTTGTATCTCAGCGGTGTTTTCTAAACAACGCGACCCAGGGCAGTCGTACTCTTGCGTCCAGCCATGCCGTCACCCTCGGCGCGCCGGCATCTGCTCGACACTCACTCTCATTTCTTCACCCAAACGTATCTTTTCGCCGACTGGATCGCTGCTCTAGCCAATTAAAGTCCCCTTCGCGCACCTTGAGCACGTCTTCTCGTTCACTACTCCAGTCTCAGAGTCCTTTCCGCCCATCCCTACCTTCATTATCCTCCAAGCCTTCCGACGCGTCTTCATCCTCACCTACGGACTCTAAATCCTCTTCAAAAGATTTAGAAGAGGCTCCTCGGATACTGACGCCCTCGACGCCAACCAGCACCCCTACAGTACGAGAAAATATCTACACTATACCGAATGCATTGACGGTGTCGAGGATATTGGCATGTCCTGTACTTGGCTACTCGATCATTCAGGGGGATTTTGCTCTGGCGACAGGGATATTAGCGTATGCTGGCATTACAGATTGGGTATGTACGCACCCTGTCACCTCCTCCCTCCCCGCTCCTTGAATTATCAACGCCTAATCCATTGGCTCTTGTCTATACAGGTAGATGGGTTCATTGCACGACGATTTAACATGAAGACTGTCCTAGGCACGATTCTGGATCCCGCGGCAGACAAGGCGCTCATGACCACGCTTACGGTCACGCTAGCCGTGAAAGGCTTGCTGCCAGGTATGCCTCTATCTTTGATTATTTGCTTTTTTGTGGTCGCTCACTTGCTCCCTTTCTTCGCACACAGTGCCCCTAGCCGTCATCATTCTTGGACGGGATGTCCTGCTCAGCTTGTCCGCGTTTTATATCCGCTACAAATCCTTACCCGCACCAGTGAGTCTCTTGCTGGCACTCTCATCCATGACCCAACGCTCAATATCTTCTGCTGATCGATCCGCTTCCCAGAAAACGTGGTCTCGATATTGGGATTTTGGGATCCCGTCCGCAGAAGTAAGACCAACAGAGATCAGCAAGGTAACGCTTCCCAGTAAAGGGTCAGAGCAGCAATACTGAGCACATGTCATCCGCAGATCAACACTGCTCTTCAACTGCTCCTGATGGCATGCACAACAGTCAGCCCTCTCATAGATGCGGACCTGCATGTTGGACTCCAAATTTTCCAGTATGTCATGCTGCTTTGCGCTGATTTGTTTGCGACGTTCTCTCTACTCACTTGGCCGGATCGTTTCATCTATCTAGATGGGTTGTTGCAGGTACAACCATTTGGAGTGGAATGGGCTACTTGTTCTCTCGAGATGCCGTGCGATATGTTGCGCGCAGTGCAGGATCTGCAGGAAAGAAACAATCGTAGACGCACCACCTAGTCAAACCTTGCATCCATATATTCATTTCTGTGCATAAGAACAAGTCGAGATGATACAATACAGTGCGTGTAATCAAGAGGATAAGTTATAGTAATGAGTATAAGAACATGAGCGAATTCGGATGATCACATAGAACATGGGGGCGAGAACCTTGATGATAACATGCTAGGAAATGGGGAATATATTTGGTGGGATGATGGGAAAAGAGGGTAACACTCTTATTTGCGAAGAGGATGGCCACGAGCGAGCTCGTATCCTGCGACGACAGCATCACGGTCGACCTTGGCTTGGCGCCACATGTCAGAAGCATTCCTATATCACAAAAACCAGGATGTAAGCAAGGATCCAAAACCTCTTGCCAGCTGAAAACTCACCTTGTCCTGCAAAGGAATATGACAGCAGTAGCCACCGAACGGAGAGTCCTCTTTCGTCTCCGAGGGCTCGGGCGAGGTCGGATTCCAAGCCTCGATGCAATGAGGACGACGTTCTTCTCACTGCAAAAGACAAATCAATCAGCGTTTATTCGTTCGTCAGATTTCGGAAGATGAAATACGCACGTTTTCTCGAAGGCTTGGATCGTGCCCATGAGATGCTGTTTCTGGTAGGCAAGGTCCGAGCGGAAGCCCAGTTCACGGATGATGCGAGCTTTGAGGTAGTGGATGCGACGCATAAACGACTGGCAGTGTTCACGATGCAGCCTCTGCATCGCTCTGAGCGTTTGCTCGTCACTGGAGAGCTAAAGATGAGCAAAATTTGCGCATAGGGTTCGGTGATAGATACGTACGCTGCGCAAACATGTCTTGCCATCGAATCCTCCGATCTTCGCAGCTTCTTCCGCAAATCAACAACCTCCTCTTGTAGCCGATGGAGTTGTGCTTGACTTCTCTTTGTCACAATGTGGTCCTGTTCGCTCTTCTTCATTAGCGTTGCTCGTTCCTCTCGGAGCTGCTTCACGTCACGGCGGATCTTGTCTGATTCACGTCGCACGCGGTGAAGGTCAGCTTCCAAGAGCGAAACGGCCTGCGCGACCCTTGTTCGTTCTGTCATCATCGCCATGCGTTCAGACTCGGTTCCCTGCAGCTCTGCAGCTTGTTCTTGGATGGTCTGTCGAAGATCCTCGATTTCAGCAATCCGGACGTCGAGTTGATGTCGGCGTTCGTCGTGGGCAGATTGGTACTTGATGAGCTGTTGGCGAACCGAGTTGGTTTGCTAGTCATCAACCCGAAGTGAGCATCGGAGAGGGCATAACAAGGTCGAGGGATGCACGAACCTCGGACACCTTGGCATATCGGCTCTGAAGAGTCTGATGATCTCGTGTGAGAGCATCACGTTCCTCACGTAGCCGTTCAACCACCTTTTGGTTCTCCGCAATTTTCGCCGCCAGTCGTTTAGCCTTGTTGTCAGCCTCGCCGTGACCTATTTTGCTGTGTTAGCACAGGAAATGTCCTGGATTTGAAAGAACTTACGTTGAAGTTCATCGTCAAGATCCCTATTGTCCATGCGTAATCTCGCCAACTCCCGTTTAACTTCATCAAGATCCTGAATGGGCATAATGGCTCAGATCAGCATCTGAAATAGGGGGCTATGGAAAAGACTCACAGCTTGCTTGCTCTCAAGCTTGTTCATGACCTCTGTCATTTCACGAGTTGCGTTATTACGCTCACTGTTGAGAGAACGAAGCTTGGTGCGCTCTTGCTTCAGCTCACTCTCTAGGATGGAGATGGAGCTTCTTGCAGCGTCCAATTCCTAACCACAGGAATTGATCAGCGCATAAACTGGCGACGAACAATGTGTTCAGTTACCAGTTGCATAATTGCTTTTTGGCGTTCTCCATCATCTTGAATGCGCCTGGTAGCATCTCGAGCCTTCTTGCGCTCTGCATCAGTCTTTGCTGACTCTGCCTTCACCTGCGCCATGAGCCGAGTTGCTGTATCACGCAGCGCGGCTTGCTCGCCGACAAGGCTCTGCTTCTCTGAGGTCCACACTTTCTTCATGCCAGCCAGTTCAGCGTTCACCCGCTCCAGCTCACTCTGTAAAGCAGCACGAGAACGAGATGGGTCCTCCATCGAGATATTGACAGATGAAGCAAGGCTAAAATGGTCCGTTTCAGTATTGGTTGCACAGAATAACAGTCCAGAGGACGAGCTTACCTGACAGAAGGTTCATTCAAGGCATCCACGACACCTGAAGCATCGAACCGTCGCGAGCATCGGGTACACTTGCACCGCTGCAAGCGCTTTCGGATACGCTCCTCGTTGCGGGTCATCTCTGATATTTCCTTTTCTAGTTCGCCTACGCGAGCACGCAGTTCATGGACCTGATCTGTCAGTTCAACTCGAGTGACGCCAGCTGATCCAAGTTGCTCTATCGCGCCATCCAGCTTGTCGTTGGCGACCTCCAGTTGGGCATCGAGCTGCTCAAACCTGGCGAGATATTGAGAGATATCGACCGAGCCATCCTTCATCGTGTTCTGGAACATCGTATACTGTGGCAAAAAATGCTATTAGTTCTAGGCATAAGTCAGCCAAGGGAGAGACAAACTCACGTCGGCAAAGATGGCAGCGGCACCCGGAGTGCGCAAGGTTCTCTCTAGCAGAGCGTTTCGCAGAAGCGTACCTCGAGGTGTGGAAAGCCCCTTCATGCTATCTCCACGCCGGGGAGTGCGAACCCCTGACATACTAGAATCTGCGAAGGGTTGAAGTGCCTCTCGTAGAGCCACGACCTTCTCATTTAGCTCTCCGTTCTCCTTCTCCAGAATATCAATGCGCATCTGCCGGGCTTTAACGAGGGCTTGAGATGATGTCGTATCTTTCACTTCTAGTTCAAGGCGCCCGATCTCGCGCTCGGCGTCATCAAGCCGTGCTTCATAGTCTTCCACGATGCGCTGGTGTTCCTCTAGCGGGATGTTATCGTCGCTGTCGCTATGAGCCGTAGTAGCGGTCCAGTGAGAAGAAATAGTTGATGCCCCGCTGACCCTGCGTGTAAGAGGAGACGGTGACTTGGCCTTTGCAGCGTCCGCGCGCGCCCGGTCACGTTCTTCAGTGAGTATCGCGATCCTGCTACCGAGTACACAAAGTTCCTCGGCATCGTGAGTCATCTGCTTCTGTGCTTCACGGACAGCGAGCTCAGTCTGAGCAACTTGGTCTCGAGCATTGCGCGTTCGCTCCTCAGACGAAGCAAGGTCCTCCTCGAGGGCTGCAACACGAGCGTTCTGCTGTGCAATAGTGGATTGCGACTCGGCAAGCTGAGCTTCAAGGGCCACGCGCAGGCGACGCTGTTCCTCCTCAATCTGGATGGCCCGTTCATCGGATGCATCGATGCCAGCCTCTCTCTCTTCTTCTAGGCGCTGCTCCATCGTTCTGAGTTGGTCTTCAGCATGCCGTTTCGCCATTTGGAGGGAGTTTCGCTCAAGGGTTATCTCCCTCACCTGTCGCTCAGCGTCAGCCTGGGCTTGCTCTGCAACAAGCTTAGCATCACGGGCAGCATCAGCCTGCTCTTCGGCTCTCTGCACTCGCTGCGACTCGCGTGCACCTTCTTGAAGGCGTTCCTCGAGGACAGCAACTTTCTCGCGTTCAGCATTAAGCTCTGCATCGGAATCCGCGAGTATCTGCATGCTCTCGGTCTGAATCTGCTTGATCTTCACGTCCTTAATTTCCACTTGACGGCGACAGTCGGCCTGCACGTCCTCAAGTTCTCGGACGAGATTGCGAACCTCCTGAGCCCTGTCGTCCAGGAGCTGCTGGTCCACAAGATGCTTCTCAGTGCGAGCTTGGGCTTCGTCACGATCTGCCTTTGCCTGCTCGAGCTCTTCCTGTAGCGCTGCGACAAGATCGTTCATCATTGCCGTCGAAGCGGCCGCACCTCGGGAAGTAGAACCTGGCGACAAGGCCGAGCGGAGACTGGACGAGCGCGGGGTTACCCCCACGCTTTCGTCACCCTGAGTTTCGCTAATGCCCAGCTTCGCTTCATATTCTGCTAGGCGCATATTGAGGGCCTCATTCTCCTCCATTAGATGGGTGTTGAGATCACTCAGATAGTTGTTCAACTTGTTGTGGTTGAACTTGGGCTTCGCGTCTGCAGTGGGGTCGAAGGAGGTATTGCCTCTGTCGAAACGGACAAAGTCGTTTGATGAAGCATTAGAGATCTTTGAAACGTCACCATCGTTAAGGGTAGGTGCTGGGGAGGAGGATTGGACTGGCATGATGGGATGTGAGAGACGAGGGCGGCGGACATTGGGATGAGGAGTGGGGAGCGCAAAACGGGTGCCTTTTGCTGTCGAAGCAAGGGAGAGGAGGAACGATTTGTGATGGTTTGCGGGAGTGGAAGGAACATAAGCAGAGCGTAGGGTGGAAAGACGAGGTCGTGGAGTAAAGACAGCTCTGCGTTGAACGGGAGTAGGTTGCGTCGCAGTTATGTCACTGGGAGGGATGCCTCCAACGTGAGACTCGTCTGATTCATCCTCTGAAGGAGCTTGGATATTTAGTTTTGCAAAGGAGCGTGGTTGATACAATCCTAGGTACGAGATGAGACTGTTAGAATACTAAAGCTTATGGGGTAACCCAGCTACTGACTGGTAGGGGGAGACTCGTCTGGAGTACCTCCGGCAGACATAGGCTCGGCGATTGATTCTTTACCAGGATCACTCTTTCGTGACGAAGAGTGTCCTGCAAAGTTACCTTCATCTGAACTTCTTGATGATGAGAACCGAGATCGGTCGGCAATGCGACGAGCGACTGGCGTTTTTGCACCATCATCGCTTAAAGGTGGCTCTTCGTAAGACCTGGATTCTTCCCGAATAGATGCCAAGCTCCCAAACCCTTGTGTACCCGAAGAGGCAAGGTGGGCAGCTCTTGGCTGCCAGGAACGTGTTGGTTGAGGACTTGGAAGATCATCATCAAGATCGCTCAGGGAGATATTTGCTTGTGGTAGTGAGGGCATTTCAATATCTTCGTCTTCTTGGTCATCCTGAAGCGGAGGGGAAGGAGGCAGCTGGGGTAGTGGAGGCGAGGGCGAAGAAATTTGTCGGGCTAGTGGAGAGTTGTTCAACAGTGACATTGACGCGTTAATGAAATCGTCCCGTAGCGGCACTGCACGTCGTTGGGTGACATTATGAAATGGACTTCGCGTGCTGGCAGCACGACTGGAAGCCGAGCTCTAGTCTCAATATTAACACACAAAGATTTGTGGTACGACATAATTTTGAACTCACCAGAGATACCTCAGACGACTGTTCAGTCTTCTTTGACGATGAGGAAAGGCTGATGGACTCCAATGGGTCAGAGAGAGACGCGTCCTCAGAATTGTGCTCGGGGCCGACGGGCACACCAAAGTCAGGTGCGGCGATACGTGAATGCTCGTCATACATCAGCAGTGACCCATTCTCGTCGAGAGAGGCGTGTTCGATTTTGCTGACATCAAAGGAAACGGCTTTCTTGCCACTACTGCCTAGGCTACGCCTGGAGCCTTGGAGGGACGCGGCGAAACGCTCTGTAGAGGCCGTAGAGCGCACAGAGGAAGTAGCAGAGGATGAGGTGAGTGGAGGAGGTGTAGAATGTATCGCGCGCATTGGTGCACGGTCAGCTCTGAAGAAGGCGTCGCGTAGTGGGGCCATGTTTAGGGAGTTGGTGGTGAGTTCGATGTCATCTGAGGAGAAATCCAGAGTAGGGACATTGGGAAGTGATGGCAAGTCATCGATGATGTCTTCATCGAGCTGAATCTGGCGCTGAAGCCGTGCTGGTGTGTCGAACTTCATGCCAAAGTTGTCGCGTACACTGACCACAGCAAAGGGCAACAGAGTCACGTGATTGGTTCGTTCATTGATATTCCGCATTTTGTTTGCACCCCACCTGCACTCCACCCCCACAACAAATCATCATGGTCGTCGCTAACACCGCTCGCAAGGTGAGTTCCAAGCAAAATAACCTGCGGAAAAATGACTAAATCTCATCACCACGCTGTTGTAGACTTTCTTCCAGGTACGCCAGCTGTCTTTTTTGGCTGCTCCGCATGCTAAAAGTCGGGTTTAATCCCCTTACCCCAGACTTGGTACGCCGTCGAGGTGAGTTGACGCCCTCCGAGCTTCCCCGAAGCTTCCGCTGCCTCCTCAGACACTTATCCGAAGTTTTCCTAGGCTATCCCCATTGTGAGTTTCGATGCCGACGACGTCTCCTGAGATCCGAAGTTTATTCAACAAAATTCGATTTTCTTTCCTCTCATCCCTGTAGTACGCTGTCGTCGGTATTGCCGTTGGTGGTGCTGGCTGGTACCTCACTCGCCTTGCCCGTGGCCCTGATGGTAAGCTTCATTGTTGAATACGACTCCTGTTGACAATCGTCATAACCTTGAACTTTTCCAGTCATCTGGGACCGCAGGGGCAACCCCACCCCTTGGAACGATGTCGCCCCCGCCATGAACACCAAGGTAAAACCCTCTCTCTCTGTTATCTTCACAATCCTGACCATTCTCCACGTCCCAGATGATGGACGCCAGCGGAACTCTGACCGAGTCGTGAGTCGTTTTTGCCCTTCTGCAGTTCAGCGTAACCTGCTCTAACCGAACCCTCCCCTATCTCTAGCTGGAGCCGCAAGCGCCTGTAAACCGTTTTTTTTACCTTTGAGTTCCCATCATAGAGCATCTTGTTTGGTTCCCCATTAGAGCTCGCCCTAGACCACTCGTATCCTATACGCTCATTAGTCGGTCCGTGTTTGCACATTATACCTGCCTCATCATACTTCCATGTCACTCGGTGTGAGGATGGTCGTTCTATTGTTTGTTAGATCTCGTCCGCCCCCTAGACTCTGTCTTTGTCCAAGTGCAATGGATCTGCCGCTCTTTCAGAATGACTCTATGCAAAAGTAAGACCAAGGAGGAATCTGGAAAGGAGTCACATGCCGACGCCGCCGCTCGAGGATCAATCCTCGGTGTTTAGTTCAACGCTCGAAGCTTCAATGGACAGAGTCATGTGCTTGCGGATCAACTTCATGCGATCTTGATGGTGCTTGTTTGTGAGCTATTATGAC
>WIDE01000029.1:82432-105673 GCA_015039315.1 Clavulina sp. PMI_390 | reverse complement strand
GAAGAAAATTGAGTTGAATGTGACTGATAAGAGGTCGCGTTCTCCGATGGGACAAGAACGCGTCGAGGAAGCCAAATATTAATCATAGGTATCTGGCATCTGGCACACGGCACGCTGTAATTATCTGCAAAAAATAATCGCTATTGAAAAGGTCTGAATGCCGGCCCCTAATCCTGTGTTCAAAGCTCACATTATCCCAGCTTGCTCAAAATGGACTATCGGCCCCGATGTCGAGTCATTTTTTCTTCCTTCGCAAGATGCCGGGAATCATATGACCCCGTCATAAAGATATAAAGGCCACGTGGGGGGTCGAGAAACGTTTCCTCACACTTTTACCCCAGTAATCTCCCCCCTATTTTTGTCGAACTCCCCGCCCAACCATTGACCTCCCACCCCCCTTTCCCTGTAGAAATTATTTACGATGTTGAATATGAATGATCGTGATGTTTTTGTTGATGTAAATCATCCCGTATTTCGTATTCTGTACCCAAAGATGATATCCGAGAATCCCCCTCGTAAGCCACATGCATGGCCGCTGGTCCAGAGACCTTCGCGCCCAGCGCTTAAAGCTGCATCACCCAGACGATTCCATAGTAAAGTAACTCAAAAAGCATATAATATTGCAAGGCGTGCACAACCGGTGCTTGAGGGACGTCGCACCAGCCGCGCACGAATTGTAGAGTTACCGAAGGGAATAACTGATGCATCTCCAGCATATTGGCCAAAGAGCTTGGATTCCGATGTCGGAATGCCTGGGAAGCCGGGAATGTTTCGCATCGATGATGACGACGCGAATAAAAAATGCACCATGACAGAGAGGAAAAGGCGAAGAGACACTATGTTGAGGTTGTTCAAGACCCTTGGCAAAGGATTGATGGCATACAAGAGAGCGGAACTTCGAGGGGAATCCCTTCAGCTGAAGCGGAAGGATGGGACCTCTCGGTCGTCTCGTGTGGCCACACCCATTAACGGTGCCTCTGGCTATCGTTTGGCGCGACTACCGGATGGCTATGCCGTCTTTCAAGCTCGGCGAGAAGGCAAGAATGGCGAGCTCCTTCGCTACAGCACATACATCTGCGGTTCTGCGCATGTCAAGGAGTTTACGTCGGCCAGGGAGTTCGTCCCCCATCTCCACTGGCTCTCCACTGGGATGGTCGAACCTTGCGTGTGCTTCCAATGCGGAGGTGGAGGAACGAAGATCAGGTCAAACACGTCCAGACCCATGGACACAGTCGTCAACCTCGTGAGTGCTCAACGGGAAACTCTGGCAGTTGGTGCCTCAAAGCTCATTTTATCCCTTAAGCCTCCTTCGGTGAAATCGGAACAGCTTCCTGTTGCATGTAACATGGGATCGGGGCATTAATCTTTGTTCGTTCGTGTAAGTCGATGCCTCAATATGCTCTTCCACAGGACCTTTTGAGCCCATCCACATTCATCACAGCCACCCTCGCCGTCTTACACTACCCCTCTTCGTCGATCTGTGGCGGCTGCATTCATTCCTAATGCTCTCCCAAACCTCAACCCTCCCCCCTCCTCTACCTCCCTCCCCCAACCGCCCCCTTTCCCTGTCCGTTTCAGTTATTTTTGTACTATTCGTATTGAGCTGTGTAATTTATTGTCGTCTAGACGTGCATTCTAGACCTGTGTACACTATCCTCTCAGGATGCCTGATTGATTGATTGATTACCTATCCTTCTTTGTCCATTCCTGGAAACTTCGAGTGAATAGCGTTGCTTGAATCCGAAAGCACTTACTATTGCGCAGTCTTATTTCTCACTAATGGGGCGTGCCGAATATATAAGAACATGGGAAGCACGCTTTGGAAGCGCTAGTGTTGGGCATGGCAAATCACTACTTGCGTTACCAGTTCAGTGCAGAAGCTAGAATGGTTGCAGCTCATTATAAACTCTTTTTTCTCGGGGGAGGCTTTCGTGTATATACTGAGCATTCTTTGCATCCTCCGTACTGCCCCTTTTTGAAATTTGCCATTTGCCAACCGCAGAGGCCGTCTAGTAGAAGCGTGTCGCGAACGACAAGAAGAGTCGGTCGGAGTGTGTCCCACAACAACCACCGTCGCCTTGGGAAGTCGATTCCAGTGTTCCCGTACGCACAGCCACGGCAGAGAATCAAGGATCTTCCCACACATTGTGTTCTCGAAGTCCCAAGTTCTCGTTCCAATTGGAGGTTGGATCCCACAAAGCCAGCCTGTTGGTCCTTACGATATCAGTAAAGTCTCGCACTGCTTAGATTGTTTCCACCCAGTCTGTATATCACAGAAACCTATTTGCAGATGGTGTACGGGGCAGCCGCGGTCAAACCGCGGATTGATTCCGTCGTACTCCGATGCTGCTCCACGGCGCATCCGCATCCGCCGCCGTATCCGAAGCGTGCCTGGGGGATGCACAGCCACCAGTCGACATTGTTGTGCTATTTTTTTTGGCCTGTCCCCCCCAACTACCATCATCATCCATCTTTGATGGCCAATCCTGTCCTTGATTACGTGATGGGCTTGATAAGCCGGTCAAGATATTGGGTATGCGAAATGCTTACGTAATTACACGCTGGGGTATATATAGCGGCTGGGGTCACTGCACTTTACACTCCCCCCCATCATCATCCTTTGTACTTGTTTACATCGGACGATTTGAACTTCATACCAACCCCTCCCCTTGTAATCCCTCAAGTTAGCCCTATTTAGCTATGGCGGGCAAGGAGAACCGTGGCGCTCTAGTTGACTTCAAACACCCCGTGTTCCGGCTGATGAGCACGGAGGTGACGCCACCAGAGCTGCCACGCAAGCCACACCATTGGCCCCCCGGTTCACAGCCCGTCCAGACACCACAGAAGCGTCCGAATGTTAGATTCCGTAATAAAATAACTCAGGACGCCTACAATGCGGCCAAACGTAACCGTCTGGTGCCAAATGGCCGCCATACCCGCAGTACGCGAATTGTAAAATTACCTAGTGGAATCTCTGATGCCTCGTCCATACATTGGCCAAAGGCTTTGGCACGTCACGCTGATATTCCTGGAAGGAAGGGAATTTTCCGCATTGATGATGTCAAGTCAAACAATAACTGTTCCATTACGGAGAGAAAGAGGCGCAACAATAAAGTATCCCAAGTACTCGAGGCCCTCGGTAATGGAATCGAAGCATATACACGTGCAGAACTTCGAGGAGAGCCACTCGAAATCAAATGGGAGGATGGCGCTCCTCGGACTTCTCACGTGTCTACAGCTATCAATGGGGTCGATGGCTTCCGTATAGAGCATCTCCCAGATGGATACGCAATCTTCCAAACCTGGGGAAGCGACAGTGTTGACGAGCTTCTCCGAGTCCGCCACGATACCTACATCTGCGGCTCCGCCCACGTCAAAGAGTTCAGGTCCACCAAGGAGTTCATCCCGCACCTCTACTGGCTCTATACACGGAAGGCGAAGCCCTGCACGTGTTTTTGGTGCAGTCACCACTACACCAAGGGCAGACCAACTACATCCAAATGAACAGACACAGCTATCAAGCTAAGTGCACCCCCATCAACCTCAGCGACTCGAGCTGACGTCCCCCCTGCAGCCCCCGCGAGCGTGCGCTACCACGTAGCCTCACGTTACACATGATGATGACGGTGGTATATATCTCTACTGTTCCCCCCACATACCTATCTATTGTGAGTTGACGCCATATGCTTTTGTGCAACTCAAGCTAATTCCCGATCTCTGTCCTATAATGATGTCCCATCCATCTCGCCATACCCAATCGATAAAGCTGGCCGCTCCCTCGTGCGCAATCCCCCGTGTTATGTTTTGTCCCTTTTCCTCCCGTGGCCGTACCCTACTTATTGACTCTGTCCCCTCCCCTGCGTTCTCCATATTCCTTGAGATTCCCTTTAGCCCGTACTAGCCTACGACTACTCTCGTACTTTTGTTACAATCTGTAACATGGACTCTTGTCCCCTCAATGGGACTACTCTGTACGACACTAGCAATGTCATACAGTACTCACCCTTGTGTCAGAAAAAAAATTGTAAAACTATTCTACCTGTGAGACACAATCGAATATCAATTATGTATTAAATCGAATATGAGGGCATCCAGCGAGTTGTTCAGCCCTCACCCCTTGCACTTGAGCTCATGTATGGGAGATCGCTGGCTCTTTCGTAAGAAATTATTGAAATTAGCCATGGTGATCAAGTTGAATAAAAATATTTGTCTAATCGTACGGAGGATGCATCGACACGGCATGTTGAACATCCCGGAGATGGAGAAGGAGTGTGTGACAGCTGATCTGAGCGAGTCACAGAGCGACCTTCGCTTTGTTTGTCAGCCGCCAGGCATCATTTTTCGAACCTTGTATAATGTAGCATATATCGGGTAATGGCGATCCACGATCGCACAGTTTTAGTCTCCCTATTCGGCCCGGCAATATCCAAAGGCGAAGCCTGGAGCGCAGAACATCAGATAACGAAGCATTTTTATTTGTAAATCTTATTGCGATCTAACAACCATTTGGGCATTGACAGCTGATGGAGACGTCGAAATTACGAGACCGTGGAGCCGTGATTGTTAGAGGATTTTCCGTAGAGACTCCTATGTCGTCGTTGGGGCGGGCCGTATGGGGAGAGCCCCACTCAATTCTTGCGAATTCATCGAATTCTTTTCGATTGTGCTTGAACTCCACAACCACACACCCGTCACCTAGCGATGAGCCGAGGTGTCGAAAAAAAATCACTGCAGATACAAATCATGAATTTATTGTGCTCCAATACAGTGAAAAGAGATCGAGCGATCGTGCGGAGCATCCGTCAGGGTTGAAAGTGCAGCGCCGATGGAAGCACCCCTGGTAGATACAGCGACTCCTCCTGACCTGCTGTTCCCGTCACGTAGAGGAGTAAAGGGGTAACTAGAACATTTGCTGATCTCAAGGAAATAGCGTTATTGTGGTAAACTCGAAAAACCAGTATGCACCACAGAGAAGTCTTACTTCTGGGTGACGCGAGCGCTGCTCGTGCAGGACGGCTGAAAAGGCACCGCCCAAAGCACCAAATTATATGGATCTGCGATTGTTTGACATTCGTCTCCAATAGTATCAGTTGGCGGAGCCAATGCTTTTTCGGGAGCTGCGTTGCTTCTAGGCCTCCCTGAAGTCCTAAACACGAAACACTTTTATCCTCCATCTGACAGTTGTGGGCAGCCGAACTCCACCTCAGCGACAGCGAGGTTGTCACGCGCATATTATTTCTCACAGATCGCCTTGCCGCCCGATGGAGCATTGTACACAACCAGGGAGACTTCAACCTTGATTGACCCAGGTTCGTGCACAGCCGCTAATGAATACTCCCGATCCCGATCCCAAATGCTCCTCCCTCGTGCTGAATTTAATAGAAGATTGATGGGCAAGCGAGTCACCGACCTCTAACACGTGGTTCAATGGCTGCAAGGTATATAAGGGCCCCATGTATCTTGGGATAAACCCCCGTCGCACTTTGTACTCGTTACATTGGGCTTCCACAAACTTTCTCCTCCTCTTCCTCTTCCTCCACCCCTCTCCCTGCCTCTCTCCGAAGCTCTCTTTCCGTACCTCTTCTCCCACCTCTCTCTGTTCCTCTCCCTTTTCATCCCTACCTCCGAACCCTTTCTCACTCCTCTACCATTCTGATCCCGGCCGTTGCCTACGTTTGCTGATGGCGGGTAAAGAGAATCGTTGCACTCCTGTCAATGGTGATCACCCAGTGTTACGGCTTGCGTACCCGAAGAATACACCACCCAAACCACATCGATGGCCGCCAGGCTCAAAGGCCATCCGTCCAGTCGAGAAGCGTCGAAAGGTCAAATGGCGTAACAAGATAACTCAGGACGCGTATGACGCGACAAAACGTGTATCTCTGGTGTCAAATGTCCCCCGCATCAGTAGTACACGAGTTATAGACTTACCCGATGGAATATCTGACGCGTCTATGGCGCACTGGCCAAAGGCTTTGGCATCTCATGCAGGAATTCCCGGAAAGAAGGGGATATTTCAAATTGACGATGCCAGGGCAAACAAGAAATGCACAACAATGGAGAGGCAGCGACGCGATGTCACAATGCGTCGAGCCTTTGAAACTCTTGGCAACGGATTGGAAGCCTACAGACGCGCGGAACTTCGAGGAGAATCACTCCAACTGAAACGGGAGGATGGTGCCTCTCGATCGTCCCACGTCGCCACGACTGTCAACGGGGTCGATGGCTACCGTGTAACGCACCTCCCAGATGGTTACGCCGTCTTCCAATCCTGGCGAGGGGACAACAGTGACTCGGATGAACCTGTCCGAGCCCACTACGACACCTACATCTGTGGCTCTGCTCATGTCAAAGAGTTCACGTCCACCAGAGAGTACATCCCCCATCTCCACTGGCTCGTGATGGGCAGGGCGAAGCGTTGTACGTGCTTCAGGTGCAGTTCTTGGGATGCGCCAGCGAGCGATGGGCCAACGACCCCCAAACCCATCGCTTCAACCGTCAATTAAGTCCTCCCCTCCATAGTCCTTCATAGCTCAAACTGATGTTATCCCTATAGCTCTCGTAGAGTAACATGACCCCCGTTTATTTGCATACCCCTAGTTGGTGATCTGTGCCCTGTCGGCCTCGTTGTATTGTAAGTTGATGTCAACCTCTACCCGCGATTCAAACTGAAACCCTTCTACTATCTCCACCTCTCCCCTATCCACACCCCTCGTCTGACCCAGTATGTTCCGCCAGGAATCATGGCCGTTCCCCCTTCGCCATTACCTCTTGGCTTCTTCATGTCCAGCCCGTTACCTCACTCACGAAATCTTTAACGCCCCCCACTGTCTTTCGCTCTATTCTAGCCAAGTGCTGCGCTCTGGAAGCGTCTTACAATGAGTAGCATGGACTCTCACCCACCTTCCCTCGGACTCATGTTCACAGAACGTTTTGTTCTTGTCTTAGGCAGCATTGAATGTTGTAGTAATTATTGAAAACGAAATCGAATAAAAAAATTATTTATTTAACAATGCGGGGGATGCATCGACACAGCATGCCGAACATTTTGGAGAGATGGCGAAGGAGCGTGTGACAGCCATCCTGAACGCGTGACAAAGCGGCCTTCCGTTTGTCTGCCAGTGGCCAGGCCTCGAGTTTTCGGTCCTCTGCCTGTTGCTGCCCACCTCCCCTAACCCGGACCTCTGAAAGTCACCCCTCGACTTTCTTCCCTCCCACTACAGCATACCCTCTTGTGTGACGCCAGTACTCCCAAGCCTCGAGATTCGTGAGATTCGATGGACACTGCAGCACCTGTTTGGGGCGACGTCCAGCACGAGGATGCGAACGATGGTCACCAGAATGCCTCATTAGACCCTTTGCAAACTGCTGTTCAGCCAGCGGCCTCCGCACGAACACCCATGACAGACTATGATGATGACGAAGAATTTGTCTACCCAGCGCAAGGTTCGTCGGGTCTGTCGATGATTGGGTTTCCGCGTTTGAGCTCACACATGTGCTCTTTTGTCATGAAGAAACTACGGGCGATACTACTGAGGAGTATACTGACTCCTTTTCATATCCTGGGGCATCAGCATCGCCCTCAGTCGTATCTCCTGCATCCCCTCCTGCTCACCAGTCGGAGCAACCACTCTCCATACCTGTACCAACAGAGCCAGCTGTCCCCACCCCATCCCCGGCCCAGCTTGAAGCAATCTACGGGGCGGCCTCCTCTGGCGATATGACACAGCTTCGACGATTATTCAGAACGGCCGAGGAAGACCAAGGAATTGGCGCATTTGCTCTGGCGAATGATGCAACATCGAGGACTGGGCTTACCCCGTTACATGCCGCCTGCAGTCGCGGGCATCTAGAGATCGCACGATGGTGTAAGTGCAGTCCTCCTTATCGCGCTGACATGTTCAATTTTTTTTTAATCTTATGCGATGATCTTTCACAGTGATAGAGGACTGTGGAGCAATGGCCGACTTGGAAGATAAAGAGGGAGAGGTGCGAACCCTCACTATGTGAACATTGAATCTAAGGCTCATGGTTCTGTCAAAGACCGGTCTTCACAAAGCCGCATTGAACGGCCACTTCGACATTGTGAAATACGTCTTGAACTTGCCACTTGGTAAGGCCGACGTACATGCTCCAGACGGTGATGGGTATACTGCTCTGCATAACGCGTGCTCCAAAGGTATTTCCTGCTTTGCTTGTGTCATCAAAGTGCTCAGCTCACCATTGTCTAAAGGTTACTTGGACGTCGTGCGCTATCTTTGTGAGGAATGTGGAGCCTGTGATTATGTTCATTCGGCAGATGGGGAAACCCTGACCCCTGGCGTTGACCTCAAGAGCAAGGGAGGATGGACACCACTCAGTGCGTATCACCTGGTTTATCACTCCTCCACAGTACCTTATCGTCCTCCGGTATAGTGAATGCCGCGTCTAAGGGTCATTTGCCTGTCGTTCGGTATCTCCTGGCTAAACGATCGGCAAATCCACTCGTCCGCAACAACTGGGGCGAAACGGCGTTCGACATCGCTGCTGCTGTGTTTGAGGTTTACATCTGCGAGGTTGGTTATCGCTGTAAGGAAACAGCGGCTCCTCTTTCACTGACACCATTTATATCAATAGGTCCTTCAGCAAGCAGAGCTCGAAACTTGGAGAAAGTCCAACTCGACCGTCCCCTATAATGTCCTGGCTGTTCACACCTCGGTGCCTGTCATTCTGTATGAACATCAACGACTTGATAGTCGGCTGAAGACCCTTGCCACGAACGGAGGAAGGCCCAAGTTTTCTGCTTACCACCTTGGGAGAGAGGGTCGTCGAGCTCCGTTTGAGCTCGTCCTCTGGGGAGGCGAGTCGAATGCTCCCGCACCCTCCACACCCACCAGCAGTTCTTCTGCCGGATCATCTAATGAGGTTAAGAAGCAGCATGTGGCAGCATGGAAGAGCACTGTGCAACTGCCATCGTTGGAAGAAAGCTTTATTCTTCCATTGCCAAGTGCAAGTGCTGACAGTGCGCCGACTGGGGCGGAGCGAAGCCATTTCTGGATGTACGTCTATGCCTCCAACATGTTGCGAGATTTTTGACTTATTTGATTATCTCGAACAGGTCTGATTGGACCCTGGATGTGACGGATCCACGAGTTGACATCACTGGTGGTTGGCAGTACGCCCGAGTCTTGGACGATCCTGAAGATAGGTGGACTGCGGAACAACCTGCTCAACTGGAACGATTCCTCGCCGGCTCGGGTCTTGTCCACGGAATGACGTCATCCACCCCTTCTGGCTCTGTTCAGAGGTCATCGTCATCCTCACTATTGGGTCCGAGGGGTAAGGGCAAGGGCAAAGCACCAGCCAATACCCAATTGTCTTTTGCTAGACGTAGGCGATGGGTGAGTGTTCATCAGTTGTTCACGGAACGAGCTCACATTACTGACAACCCATTCTCATTTCCAACTAGGTACGTGTCATGCGTCGTCGTTTGGATATTGCACCCCTTCCGTTCCTCGAACCAGATGGTCAGCTGTACTCCCTTGCTGAGTCCGGCGAGCTCATCCCGTACATCGCTCCCGCCTTTGATGATGCCTCAGAGAGTGGAGGTGTAGAGTTGTCCTCTGCATCGATGAATGTCCTTTCGAAACATTCCGACTATGTTGCAAGGGCACGATATCTTGCGGGAAGCAAAGATTCGAATAGGAACGGTGGTGGTGGCAGCCCATACGTCGACCCCCAAAGTTTGGCGCCTGCTGACTTGAAGAGGAATATCAACAAGCTGTCCAGAGCAGTTAGTGAATTGAGGCTGGGCATCTTGAGTACGTTGTCAATCCTATCCTTCGAACTTTTGTGATGTTTATTGTTTGATCCCTTCGCAGATGATGGCGATGTCGATCGGAAGACGCAGGCTGAGGTACTCATCAATACGTACAACCGCGAGCTGGAGCGCACCCGACTGGCAGCATCGTCCCAAGGGATCTTCCTCACTGCTGAAGGTACGTTATGGATTGCCTCTCTATGGTACCTCGGCTTATGATATTCGCACCACTATCAAAGATGACAACATTGACGAAGCCGAGGAGGACGACGGATCGGATGGTGACAGCTTCCACTACCCAGGAAGTTCCACACCTACCCCGGGCACACCCCGCCCCGCGTCTATCCGTTCGTACCACACCGACTACTTCAGCCTCGCTCGCCCACGCACCAGCTCTGTATCGTCGTTCTCTCGTCCAGCGGATCTCACGCCGGCGCTTTCGCAAGCTGCAGAGTTCCGTGTCCCGACACACGATGCCCCCCAGAAGGTCATATCGCCGAGGGCGAACGCTCCTGTCCCGCATTCAATGCACTCGACATGGGAGAGGGATGCTAGTGTGAGCGAGTGCAGGACCTGTAGGAAGAGGTTTACATTCTACTTCCGCAAGGTGAGTGTTTCTGACTGCGCATTGCGATACGTCGTCGACTGACCTGACTCCTTCGCTAGCATGTACGTTTAACCTCTGAAGCGCAGCCCGTCCGTGATTTACACCTCCCGCTTACGACCTCTGGTTTTTTAGCACTGTCGCCGATGCGGCAAAGTCTTTTGCAATAACTGCTCCTCGCATCGCGCTCTACTCGATCGAAGCGAAGTTGTCACGGATCCGACGGCCCCACTTGTTTCTGAGGAGCGACGCCCGGTTGCGTCGATGCAACGCGTGTGTCAGCCATGCTATGACGAAGTGAACGTCGATGCGCCTGGACCGCTGCGGTCTTCCAGAGGCACCGGCCTCGAAGGTGTCATGGTGAGCGAAGCAAGCCTTGCTGTGCCAGCCCATATGAGACGAGGGGAAGAAAGTTCGCAGATCAGTGATCTTGCCGAGTACGTCATTTTTTTTCCCTATCTGTGCAGTTCAACGATGGACGGAGTAGCTTATTACCTAATTTGTTTCATCGTTCCTCCCAACTGCGCAGTTGCCCTGTATGCGGACAGAACCTCGCTGACGTTGGGCCTGCTGCGCTTCAAGAGCGCCATGTGAGAGACTGCCTAGACGGAGGCAGTGGCCCCGGTGCTAGCCAGGCTGCAAAGTACATTGTCTACAAGGTTTGTTCTTCTATGACGTTTGCCTGTTCCATCTGCTGATTGATATCTGACATTCTTTCCTACAGCTACCTGTAGAAAGTGTGCTTATCGGAACGGAATGTGTTATCTGCCTGGAAGAGTTTGAGAAATGTTAGCCCTGAATCTTCCTCCATCATTACTACGACGCTGACCTGACCGTCTATAGCTACTCTTGTTGCGCGCTTGAGCTGTCTGTGCACCTTCCACAATCGTGAGTGGCTGTAGTTGCAGCTTTTACTTCAACTAGAACTAACGTACCATTCTCTACCAGACTGTTTGTCATCCTGGCTCCAGCGTGGACATGCCTGCCCCGTTCACGCACGCGACCAATAAGAGATGGGGCTTGATGATCCGTCGTAGTAGATATGTGTACTACTTGTTATCAATGTTCCATGGTGCGGAAGCCGGCAGTGGAGTGGCGTGGGCAAGTTCGGTTCATATCACGCACCCACCTTGCATTAATATTAGTAGCCCATATATACCACGTAAATGACCCGTTACGACATATGAAGTTTCAATATCCCGTTACATTTTTTCCTCGTTTCTTGCTTTTCTCGTTATGACGAAATGACATCGCTATCGCCACTTTTTTGATGCGTTTTTATTCTGTCGTCAGCTGAACGGGGGTGTTGGCAATACCGTCGATGTATAACAAATGGGCCCAGTTGAGTTGATGCCTTGATGCTGTGCTCCAGGGCAGCGGCCTCTCCGATCGAACACTCCGTATTACAGTATTTACCACAAACCCACATTCCGCGCGCTCTCCTTCCTCTTTCCTTAACCCAAGGCCACAAATACTAAAGAAAATACTGACATCTGTTCCATGGCCAGCCAGCCTCCTGGTCACGGCGACGAACTCCCTACCTACGACGCCCTTGCTGCCGCAGAAGCTGATCTCCCAAACAGTAGATTTGGACGGTGGCGCGACTGGTAGGTCAAACCCGAGTTGGGGCCCGCCGCTCAGAGCCCCCGACACCACCAAGCCTGCAAGGACCACACCACTGATGATGATGATATCTCTCTAGGGTCGAAAAGCGTGCGAACGAGCGGGCCTTTGGCTCAACACCCGAGCAGAAGCTCAAACGGCGGGCACGAGGATGGGGCAACGGCAGTCTGGTGAGTCGGCCGACCTTCAGCAGAGACCGCACGCAGCGTTCATCCTTTCTTCTCTCCTTCTTCATTAGAGCGTCCCCCCGCCTCCTCCCCCTATATCAGCAGCCCCATCGTCGTTCCAACCGCAGCCCAACTATAGCGAAACCCTTCCATCGTCGATCCCATATACCGAATACGAGGATACCCCTCTAAAGCGCCTCTCTGTTGGCGAACGAATCCCCCAGAGCCATGTCTCTATCCACCACTTTGGCTCTCGCTTTATTCCCCACGCCGACTGTCAGATCCATGCTGTGTTGCCTGTGATGGCAGATCGGTACCTCCTGCTGGGCACCGATGACGGCCTCGCCGTGCTCGACCTCCTCCCCAGTCTTCATGGAGGTGCAACGGGACATAATGCTGGGCGTGGTCATCTCATGAATCTTGGTGACGCGAAGCCTCGGAAACTCTGGGTGGGTGAATCAATCTACCAGTTGTCTCTTCTGGAGGTTGCAAAGCCCAACTATGACGACGATGACGATGATGGTCGGAGCACGACCTCGATGCGAGGGGTTATCCTCGCTCTCGTTGGCGTCAATTCTAGAGGATCAGAGGACCAGAAGCGGACCGTGAGGATGTATAGTCTGTCTAGTATATGCAGCCTCATCACCTTCTCGGTAAACCAACCTGTAAGTCTGCGCTCTTGTCGCTTGTCGATGTACTCTAACACCTACTCCTAAACAAGGAATCAGCTAAACCTCTCAATCTGAGTGTGAACGCAACTCTCCAAACGCCAGCGAAGAAAGTACATTCTCGCAGCATCAGTCGCGGTCTACGCTCCCTCCTCATCAGTGACCATTCCTCCCATGCAGCAAAATCAGAACCCCAATCCGCCATTACTCCTTCCTCCTCTTCCCAACTCGATCGCTCATCAAGCACTCTGACTCGCGCAGCAACCGAGGAAGGATGGGACCTCATCGAGGAACTCCCAATGCGTTGGGCCACAGACTTTGTCCCACTCGCGCCCGCTTCTGGGAAGACCCCCACTATTGATGTCAACAGATTCGAGCTCTATCATTCTAATGGCACTTTTGGCAGAGCTGGGTCTCTGTTGGCGTTAGCTGCAAAATCAAGCATCCTCATTTTCGAAGCTCCTCAGGGGGAGAGGGCTTTCAGATTCGTCAAGGTTAATCAAATCGTAGCTTCTTATAACTCGAGTGTGATCTTGGCTGATTTCCATATGATTTCAATGTCTTTAGGACCTTTATACGCCGTTCCCTGTCACTCATCTTCGCTTCGTGGAGCACGCGATTTCCAAAAGTCTTCTCACCCGTCACTCAGAAAAATCGTCACCAAGAAGATCAGGAACGCATGAAAGCCGTCGCTCGATGCGTGGATCGCTTCAACTCAAACCGCAAGATGTTGAAGCTCCTATCTTGGTCGGAGCGAACAGCCATCTTGCACTTTTTGTATCGTTTGAGAAGCGAGCTGCCATTATCCGGCTGTCCGATTCGAGTGTGCAGGAGGTCACACTGTATAAAGACCCCGCTCTGACGTCTGTGACAGCAAGTTCGCAAGATAATCTACATTTCGGGCATGGCCACGGTAGGCGATCGAGCTCCGAGGGCTTTGCCCACATCTCACCAGGCGTGTGGCTACCCACTGTGTCACTCACTCTGCCGCCCCCTCCGCCTGTGCTGAGCCCCGATGATCGCGAGGTCCTCACTCTCCAGACGATCAACATTCTTACCAAAGGGAAAACGACCCACATCGTGCGCTCACCACTCCCTGCGCAACTCTCCACCACTATGCCACTCGTCGAACTCACATGGCGCCATGCTCCATCAAGCCTCTCTGCGCGGGTCGTTGCTGACCACCAAAACCGAGAGCTACCCGGGAGCGCTCCTTGGGAGGGTGTAGTGCAGCTTCTTGGATTCGGGCCCGCGGGCGTTGAAGTGCTTGAGATTCCGGTCTCCAGCATCCGGACGAGAGCGGCGCAAGCGGCGAACACTGCACGGCTGCCGGTAGATACTGGAGTTGACCTCCTTGCTTCCGAGCTTCCCGATACACCACGCACGGCACCGCTCAGCTACTCCAGCCCTTCTTCGTCGACTCCGACGCCGATGTCAGCCGGATACCCCGATCTCAACCAGTATCGTCCCATGACTCCAAACTCACCCGGGGATGGAGCTGAAGATATGGGCAACCAGACGAGCGAGAGCCCTATTGCTACGCAGTCGATCATCTCACTTTCGCTCACTGACGAGTTTGGTGCCACAACAACCAACCCTGCTCTGATGCGGCCAGGTGAAGACGTCAAGGGTAAAGGGAAGGGCAAGGCAAAGACCTTGCCTATCCCGCCCTGGGAAAGCCCCGAGCCCGTCAGAGGGTACATTGACATTGGATCCGACACGACGTTCCTCTGCACTGGCGGTCGCTGGCACGACATGCTCGAGGACGGTCATCTGTCTCCGTCACATATGCAGAGAGCACGGGCGACAGGGAGGACCTCGGCTTTGGGCGGTACATGGGGAGGAGACGACAGGGCGTCCGCGACGTTCTCGCGTGAAGACGACTATGATTGGGATCGTGAAAGCGAGTATGGATCGCGAATTCCACAAGAAGACACGACTCTTCAGGGCGTATACGCGTGCACTTATCGTGGGCCGGGCGATTTCAGAGTCTTTTACGTTGGGGATTATGTGGAAGGGGATCAGGAGGCTGATTAGGCTGTTCCATTTGCTTTTCGTGGTGATCTTGTGCAGCGTGCTTTTTCTATGCGCTACGAAAAGTGGTGTCATCCGGCTTCGCGGCATCGAATATCATTACTCCCATCCTTTTGGAAAATCCTCAGACTTGGACACAGGAAATGTATATGTATTTGAACTAGTACGACTACAACGAGCATTAGGACACACGTGAAATCAGAATAAATCAAGGACAATCCACAATTATTATGCCTTCTTCCCTGCATCCTCCTTCAAGCTTACGATGCGATTCAGAATGACACGGTCCCCAGGACGAGCGCCAGGCTTGACGTCCACACCCTCATCAAGGCATCCTAGCGTCGCTTCCTTATCCAACGCAAAGTAACCTACCCGGAGTGCCTGGAATCTGACGACTTCGTTCCCGATTAGCTGGTCAGCCGTTGGCACAGGTGTCTCGTCGTGGCCTGCTGAACCAGCACCACTAGCACTTGGCTTAGCGGACATCTCGTCCTTGAGCGCCTTCTCCGTCCGAGCTTTGCTCTCTGCTTTGGCCTCCACCCATGCTTTCTTCGCAAGTTCCCAGAATGCTACCTCAATGAGCGCACCCTGGACGATTTCCAGGCTGTCGGGGTTCACATCAGTGAGGAAATTGTCTAGCCCGGCAGGGTTATCGCTCTTGAATAGCTGGTGGAAGATGCGCGTCTCGTCGATCCGAACAGGGCTTCCAGACGCACCATGCTCCGCCAACCAGTGGATATAAGCCTTTGGCTTGGGTACTGCCGCAGAGGTACCAGTTTTGCCGTCCTCCAGAGTACATGTGAGCTCAACAACCTCTCCTGTCTTGGGACCGGTACGGTACGAAGTGCATGTAACAGGGAACGGTGCACCGAACAGACCGACAGTCTTTCCAGGAGCGAGACGGAAGTAATCCTTTGAGTCCTCTAGACGGAAATCGTCCTGCTCGATGTAAAGCACCTTGGTGAACGGTACGGTAACTTTACCGAGTTCGGGGACCTTGGGGTGGAGCTGCTTCTCTACCATGTAAATGTAGTCGTCTGGGACGTTCTCCAGTACAAGCTTGATAGGTTTGAGAACCATGCTAAGTCTTGGCGCAGTGTTCTCTAAGTAAGAGCGAACTGCCTGCTCGAACCGAGGTATCTCGATTGTTGTTAGGGCGGTGGAGACGCCAAGCTTCGATACGAACTGGATGATGGCCTGGGGAGGGATGCCGCGCCGCCGAAGGGCGACCAGGGTGTACAACCTTGGGTCGTCCCAATCATAAACGTATTTCTCTTTGACGAGTTTGTGGAGTTTCCGCTTTGACATGACCGTTCCAGTGAGGTTAAGACGTCCATATTCGGACTGACGGGGCTTGTACACCTCGACGGCGTCACAGAGCCACTCATATGACTGACGGGACTGAACAAACTCAACAGTACACAGGGAGTGTCTTTAAATGGAAAAGTGAACAATTAAAGCAAGAAAGTATAACCCAAATATTACTCACGAGATATTTTCAAAACTATCAACCAAGCAATGTGTGTAGTCATATGTGGGATAGATCCGCCACTTATCGCCAGTGCGATGATGGGGAGTCGTCAAGATACGGTATGCGATCAAGTCCCACATCTGGGGATTACCATCCTCGAGATCCTGTTTCATTCGTAGAATAGCTTCACCAGGTTTGTATTCCCCATCCTTCATTTTCTTGAACTCGGCGAGGGATTCCTCGATTGGCCGACTACGGTGAGCACATGCTGTCCGAACGGCATGCGACTCGCCACCACGATGAGCATTGATCTCCTCGCCTGGAAGAAAGTCAGCTGGATTCTCTGCCCCGCGGGATTCATAAAGAGCCTACCTGTGCAATGGCAAACATATGCTCCATCTTTCTGAATGAGCTTGATTGCCAATTCGTACAGCTCGTCGAAGTAGTCGCTGGAGTATGTGATCTTCCAAGGCTCGAAGCCTAACCACCGGACCGTTTCAAGGATAGTCTCGAAATACCGCGCCTCTTCGGCTTCGGGGTTGGTGTCGTCGTACCGCAGGTAGCAATGTCCACCATGATGAGCTGCATATCCAAAGTTGACGAAGATGGCTTTCGAGTGTCCAATATGGAGATACCCATTGGGCTCTGGAGGGAATCGGGTCCATACCTGGCCACCAGTGGCAGCCAGATGAGCATCCCTCAGGGCTGGGGATACTTGAGGATTCTCTCCTGGTTTGTGGAGCTTAGAAAGCCAACCCTCCTCAAATACGGTCCTCTCAGGCGGTGCAGCGGATGTGGATGGTTCTGATGAACTTGAGGTAGCTTGTTTCGCAGGAGCAGCCTTCTTCGGTTCCTAGCAAATTTAATAGGCTCAGATATGCACCCATAGTCCCGCCAACAGTGTACAGAATCCCGTACCTTTGTTTTTGGCTTGCCGACTTCCTTAGGGCCAAATAATTCCGTGAATATGCGATCTCCTGCGTTCTTGACGTCGAGAGGCGCCGCCCATCTCAGTCTCGTTGCAGCTTTTGCGGCTGCCGTAACACTTGGGAGTGCGTTCCACCCCTCGACCTTCTGGGAAACAACCAGTGATTTGAAAATAGAATAAACCTCGTCTGCCGATAGTTCGATTCCTGGAAGGCGCAGTCGTAATGAGGGAATGAATAGCTAGAAATTCAAGGAGCGGGGTCAGACGTACCGACTCCGCATGCAGCGTCGAATTTCTTTGCGTCAATCGGGGGAGGATTGGTTTCCAAGAATTTTGCAGCCGCTGGAGGTAGATCAGCGCCACTACACACCAAAGATTACTAAGCGGTGCTGAGCGTACCAGATACTTGCTCGTTACTCTTCAGCCTTCCATCGAGAATAGCATTTAGCCCATAGAGTCTTCCCTCTTCCTCGACTTTGCTGTTTGGGCTTGCGCAGGCGACGCACAGCGCTGCAACCAGGCCCAATTTCTTATCGTCGAGCTCTCCACTATCGCGCTTTGCCTTTAGATCGCCGCGATCGATGAAGGAGAGGAGTATGCTAGCCTGTTTCGGGGCGCGTGCCGCCTCGATGGACTTGGTATCGTTGAGGCCGATCGCCTTGAATGTCGCGATTTGGGCGGCCGTTTCGGGATCAGACGCGTTGAACTTTGGGGGCATCCTATTTCAGATGTTTCCCAATAGGTTTCTAGTGATGCTTGGAAGAAGAGATGTGGGAGGGATAAGAATGCTGTGATGACTCCCAGTATGTCTGTTGACTCAAGCTGAACGATGTTCATATCCTGCCCTCATTTCATTGTGACTTGCTGTATCGTGGATCTAGAGCAACGTCATCTGCCTTGACCAACAAACGAGAATTATTCAGTTTAATTGAGCATAGACGATAAATTGAGCGGAGGTGATTCTAGGATATCGGTGTGGCCAGGTACGATTGTCAAGAAACGCTGAGAGACTGAATGCTGCTGGCTGCCCCCCTATCACTACCCTGATGGTGCTCCTTGGTGACGTTTCGCCAGCATCTTGATTTATGATGCCCCCGCGCTTGCATTTCTCGCACTGGGCATCGCGGGGTGGAGATCCCGGTTCGTATGCTGAGCTCACACGGTCCATGATACCATGCCGTCCATGTTTTGGACGCTCGTCATTGAGCACAGCCTATGGGAATAAAATCAATTCTGAGACTCCTCCTTCCCTGAGACAGAATATCAGGTTACCAATGGGTACTCCTGTGGAGACTAGTTGCGACTTACGACGCCAAGAGAGCAACAATTCGCCCCCACCCTTGCTATTCACTAGATCCGCGCACGTCATAGCGACCATATAAATTCCACTTGAATCGAATCATCGCTATGTAGGATCGTCCTTGAGCTTTGCTCACGGATTTGGTTCCTCGGGATAAAACGTCCGCGTCGTGAAGGGGAGAGTGGGCGCCAAAGAAATAGATATCAAGCAGCTCTAAGGGCCCATCTTCTCATATAACCATGCTAACGCAGACAAAGTCTCTGCGCGTCAGGTACAAAACTCGTTCCCTTCTTTTTGACTGCATCCCGTCCTTCCAATCCGTGAATAAGCTGCCATCATGAAGCCCTCTTTTCTTAGTGCCTCTGTCCTTCTGTTCGCCAATGTCGCGTCAGCTCTTCCCATTGCTGTTCGTTATACATTGGTGAAGCGCAACGCGGAAACACAGGCGAGATTCTCACTTACTATCGTCACCATTGTTAATACTTATCGTCTCTATTGCAGCTCAATGAGTGGTACTATGAGCGCACGGAGAAACGTGCATTTGTATGTGTATGCTTTTTATGACGACCTTTCGGTTTCCTCAACAGCTTTGTAGACGAACCCCCAAACGACTTATAACAAGGAGTTGGGGGCGGAAGATGAAGAGGTATCGGTGCTTGCAAGAGATGAGGAATGCGAGCGTGGTCCTGTACGCCTCGAATTCTACCATGAACGTTCTATGGCTCATCAGCGACGTTGTAGACCGACTTGAAAGCTTGTACCTCTTTTGCCAACCCCCAAACGTTGAACAAGTAGGAGTGGAGTTTGAACAGAGACCAGCTCCTGAGAGCGACTAGAAAGGAGATCCTGTATGCATTTCTTCTCATCACATAAAGCACAATCACTCACTACCAGCATTCCGGACCGACTTACAAGCTCGCTGGAGGCCCACTCCCCAATTTTGGTTTGAACTTTCCTCCTTCGTCCCAATTCCTTAGATATTTGCTGCCTAGTATTACTAGCGTATTGGCAAACGATCCCTAACTAGCGGAAGATTTCTCCCATCCTACAACAATAAACATACTCCAGGCTCGTGCTATTCTATGTTATATTCCTCGTCTAAATACTTGCGTATTCTACCTTGAACTACTTCAGCAATCTGTCGGTTGTATCGGAGGGGAAAACTTCATGTGCTTACTAGATGAGGACCCTTTGGGGCAGATACCTGTATACTCGTGATTGCTCGGTAGCCTCATCACTTCATGGTCTTGCCCAGGAACTAGAATGCATACATAGTCTCCACAGGGGTCAGGAGCACTCACTCAGAGATTGTTCTCACTATCATCGTGCAGTATGACTCAATTGAGCCTCATTGTCTCTGATCTCGTTCAGGGGTTCGACTCTCGTGGATGATGCGCCCCATGAGGCTGCGAGCGCCTGAATCTAAAATACTTCCTATTTTTTTTTTTGCAGTCTCCATCAAGACTCCTATCGATCCGCAATAGATTTCTGGGGGTCGTTGATAGAGTAGGAATGGTCCCACTCCTGGCCCTACTGTGCGTGGGAACATGGTGTCATCAATACAATACATATCTTGACCAATTCGGCGCCTCGGAAAATCACCCCCGTCTCAGAAAGAGGAGACCAAATCAAAGATCATAGTGGGCGCTAGCGACCGAGTTATCTAGATGCCATTAGGAGAGATTTCTCAAATGACCATGCGGACCGAGACAAACCATCGATGGCTGACGTATAAAACTCCCTGCCTTCGCTGTCAAGCCCACTCCTTGTCCACTCAAACTGTGAACATTCTGCAGTCATGAGGCTCTCTCTTCTTGCTGCTTTTTTCCTTCTATTCGTTAGCGTCGTGGTAGCCCTCCCTATCACTAGTGAACATGAACTGAGGGCACTTGGCGCTGCCTTTGAGGTAAGATCTCTGCCTGCGTCTCCGCTTACATTCCCTCAATTTTTCCGCTGTAGATCGATTCAGATGACCGTGTCGAGGTCTATAGCGGACGGGGCATTAAACGCAGCCCTGTAAGTATCCGCTGCTTTCTTAAAATTTCAGCGCTCATTGTTCCTGCTGAACTATAGTCAAACGCCCAAAAAAACCAGAACAGCAACGAGGCGGGAGCAGAAGAGGGAGAAGCGTCAGATTCCGGGCAGGCTCATGATTCGACCCAGCGTCACGGCGAGCGTGTAGAGGCACATGATTCCGTATGCATCTATCTTTCCCGTCAACTTTTTGACGCTAACCATCAGCTCTCCAGATTGACTTGCGAGTAACCACTTATTATGGTGCCCCACAAGAAGGAGCGGAAGCAGAAGCAGATCATCGAAGAGATCGTAACATCTAGCCGACGTCGTCTCCCAGGCATATAATCTCTCCATGTAGATAAATATTACTATGTATTGTGGTGAAATACCCTGCCAGGTTTTTCAGCGCCTTTGCCAATTCACATCGCGGCAACTCCTATTGAGGTGCAATAATTACCTAGAGCCTCAAAACAACCCTAAGCTCCTAACTATGCGGAGATGGTCAAATGTATCTGAGATGCCGCAATTGTCGATGGTGGAATTGATTGAAGGATTTAAGCTAGGGGCCGCAGCTCTTGAGCCTCCAATGACACTTTGCCACCTTTTTTGGAGATAATCTGAGAGGTCAACTACCCATCTTTGTGACATAGTAGTTTACCAAATATATTGGAGTGAGATGTAATCAAACTATCCATATTGCAGTGCTATTGATTTTCCGCAGTTAGTGAGTACTGGGTGACTCTGACTTGTTCCCATATGGTCTCATTAGCTACCCTGCTTCGTTTCGCATGGGGGCGGCCCAACTGGGCGGATCAGGTTATATTACCTAGAATCGGGGCAGAATATTTCCTAATGCGTGCGATGAAGCCCCGAACGTCGCCTGTTCGAGCTGGAACCCCACCGTGGAACACTCCGACCACAGCCACCTCGCTTACGCTGAAACGTTGTGGAGCGATCTTCAACGGTCGATCGTGATAGCTTGGCACCGCCACCTAGACAACGCTTCTCGATTTCCGTGTTCGTTTCTTTGCTTCTTCAGCTGTTCATCACTAGATTTTTCGTGCCACAAGCGCCTAATTCTGCCCACTCCCGTGTCGATTTACGCTTCATTTCAGGTTCTTTCTAGGCACTACCGCCCCAAGGCGCTTACTGCAATCGAATGTACCTCCCGTTTTACTACTACTCCTTATCGCTACTACCCCTGTAGCCTCTCCAAATATTCCATCACCCCAATCATGTAACTGAGATCATCGTTGCAAAGTAAGCCAGCAAGCTCACAATTCCGCAGAGGGCCATACCATCTTGCGCAAGAATGCGGCTTTCAATTATTCGGTGATTAGCTCATGAGCAATTTCTTGCAGCCGAACGCTATCATAATGAGTTTCCCGTCCTATCTTCTGGCTCAATACCAGCAGTTCCCAATCTGACAACCAAAGTAGAGTACTCTTTCATCACGTCATCACTCACTGATAACCTATAATCCTCATCTCGCACTAAGGCCTCGCCCTCCCTACAACTGCAGACTACTGCCACGCGACTAGCATTGATGTGTTCGTTAAGCCAAATTACCCAGTACTACATGGCTGACTTTAATTATTTTGTTCTTATCATACTGGCCTTATAAATCGCTCGCATCCCCCATACTTGACTGAGATTCGTTGATATGTAGCTACTCTTGATGTTCTATGGAAACACCCACTGACATATTGGTAGATTTGCGTCTGATTTTCTGTTTGTAGAATCATAAGTCAGCTCATGGATTGAAGATCATATGCCGGTCCCGACGCATAGGAAAATTGGTGTTCTCTCAAATAACAAGAAAAAGAAAAAGCGACGTTGGTTTCTTGCCTAGCCGCTCCGCTCAAGTCACACGGGAGTTCTGGGGTTGGGGCCAATTCTACTGACTAGGGAGTATGTATAAATATTAGGGTAGCAGCTAGAATAATGGCATGAAATAAACGTGGAGGGGTGGGGGGCGGGCAACCAGCGGATGGGATGTACAATGGACCGCAAGCAGCATGACTCTCCAAGCGGAAGAAAAGGACCAGAGAGGGAAGCCAGCTATATGGCCCGTGGATAAACTGTGTAAACTGGATGGAAGCGAATTGGAGAAGATCATGCCTAGCGCACGCTCAAGAATTGAGTGTCAACCTACGTATCTTACGAAAGCGCGCAGTGCTTAAATACGTGTGTTGGGTCCAAATTTACGATGCATTTCAGCGAAGCTATGTTAACAATTTGTTATCCTACCTTATTGTAGCGCCCGCAGGGGTGAACCTTGTATTTGGAGACTCAGATATTCCCGGAAGGTAAAAACAGCAAATTCCTGAGTTGAACCCAAGATAAGTCATGAATACATCGATCCGGACGTGCTCATAAACCTGGCATGGCCAATCATTTTGCGACGGCAGCTGTCAGGTATCCATCGAGGGATGTATTGGTTCGGAATCTTCCGAATCTCTCCAGCTTATTGCTTATGAGTGCATGCAGCATCAACAAGATTTACTAAACTAAAGAATATTATTCGGAGAGATGTCCTAAACCTCCCACATTCAAAGAACAGTGTGTAGTCAGGAAAGGGTCTTCAGCGGCTATCAGGGTCACTTGCTCACAAATTATGTCTGTCAAAAA
>WIDE01000029.1:12721-81387 GCA_015039315.1 Clavulina sp. PMI_390 | reverse complement strand
GAAGGATTTGGGGATGGTGAGAAAATGGCCACAGAGATCTTGAAGGAGTCTGAGTGTTTCTGCGTAGGTTGGGGAATCAGAGGTCTGCTTGTGGAGGTCCTAGAGCGCGCAGAGGTGACTCAGCAAACCATACGTACTCATGTAGCCTCGAGATACGCACAGAGTTGATTCGGTCCAGCAGATCTCGAGCCTTGTCGTGAGGGATTCGACCGTGAAGATCTTCGATAGAGAACTTTGCCGCCATCGAAGCAGATATTGACGGCACGTCGCCGTTGTCGCTGGAGGCGTTGTCACTATCTGAGTCGTCAGGGTCGGTGACATCTACATCCTCATTGTGTGCTACGATAGATTGGGCCGCATCCGATTTCGTCCCAAAAGTTTGATACCTCGCTGCGTTAGTCATTTTATCATATGGTTTGCTTATTAATGTTGGCGCTGGTTGCCTCGATGGAGGCATTCTGGTGGGTTGGTGATCACCAAACTAGGGCCCGCAGATCAGGATGGATCACACGTGCTACCTGTCCTGATCTTGAATAGACACTTCGAGTCGAGACAAGGGAGGCTAGGGTCGATGTGCAGAGCTCATTCGATTGGTCAAGTGCGTTCGCGCAAATTAGCTCGGAGTTTCGCACGACCACTCACTTGTGACACTTGTCACTATTCGGAAATCGCGAGGCCTGTCTGGCACAGAGAGAGAGAGAATCGGTTTTGCCGCGTCAGGCTGACGACAAGGTACCTAGGTGGAGGCTATACTACATATTATAAATACATGATGTATGTGTTAACCTCTATTGGGCGGTGTGATGCAGTATGACGGAGCCGATTGGCAAGAGGTAAATAGCGCTATGACAAAGTGAGAGTGAAAGAGAAGAAAATCGGGGGCAGGGCTTTTGAATGTCCGTGGCATAGGATGCGGGTGGTCATCTGTCGGTTGAGACCAGGTCTTCTCAAACGCGCGTGAGGCGCGAATCAAACGCATGAGCCGTTTGCTATCTGGCAGAGGAGGTCATTCAGAGCCAAGTATCCAGCTCCTACGACTACGCTAGAGAGATACAGTTATCCACATAAATGTCTCTTGACAATGGGGGAATGACATCTGAGTCCTCACGATAGAAGCTCTTGAATGAGCGACAGGCAAGTGGTTGGTGAGCCCACCGTCAGGAAAGACATGCTTGAGGCAATTCCGCACATCAGCGCTTGACGGCTCGTGGCGGTCAGCTAGGACTGAGACCCCGTTTTTTTTTTTTTTTTTTTTTTTTTGAAAATCCCAGAGTCGCGGTGTCGCGTTTCGGTTCAATTCAGCTAGGGTAGTGGGTGCTATGAGGCGTAGCCCATTTATGAGGTTGACGACGACCTTTGCGTCTTGCCAAACATCGGAGAACGGCGGCTGGCCGCTCAAGCCATTGGGGAACGTCATGGCAAGAGAGAAAACGTCGGTGACGGTCGTTGTGCGAAGGCGTTCCATCGAGCCTGGGGACAGCTCTGGAGCCATGAACCGGCGCATATCGCCTTCTCTGATGATGGTTCGGGCTTGGGTCACCTCAGAGAAGAACGTACTAACAGAGAGAAGGCAATAAAGCCTTCAGAACCGAGCTCGAAGGAGGCAGATCGGGTGGCAGGGATGGGAACGAATGGGGCAACTGTGGGGTGATCAGGGAGCACCCTTTTCGTAAGCCTGCTCTTCCAAGAGTTGATAAAGTATTTCGCTAGGGGAAGGGGATGAGATACATGAGGAGTTGCGTGCAAGTTCTTGTGAGCCTGCATGAGGTTTGAACGCAATGGGGCCCCTTGGGATCGGCGTTCATGCTATGAAGGAAGGGAAGGGAAGGGGCATGAAACGAGGACTGCCAGGGATCTTCACCAGAAGGGCCTAACTTGCTCTGAATAAAAGCCACCACCACCACCACCCCACCAGGAAGGAGACAGACAATCCCACTCACATGACCGTCATTCCGAAACGTGAATGGCGAATCTTGGCCAGTAGATACACTTGAATCAGCTGACACGAGCAACTAAGGGGAGGAGCGTGCTAGAAGCATGTAAAGAGGTGTGCCTCGATCATGCTCGCCAGACGCGAATCAAGCGCAGGCTGGGACCACGATCAGATGCATATTATGATCCGCTTTTTGGGGCAGGCGCTGGAGCGCGGCTTCGCGGCGGGCGCGAGGTGCAATCGCGTCCTCGTGTGGGCGCTTGCATTCAACAAGGGAAGGTTCTGAGCGCCAGTGTTGTGATCGTGGGAATCTCGTAGACCACCCACCAAAACCTAAATTTTTCAGCATCATGCCACCTGATTATGCCTTGCCATAAACCTCTCTAAAATCATAGCATTATATCTTGCCAAGTCTTCTCTATCGATGACGACTAAATCATTCATAGTTCACGAGAGTCAAACTCTGCTGGAGAAGTCATGCCATCATGCCGCATCCTCGCCTACTACCCTCGCTCGGGTATAGGTGATATTCCCCCACCACGCCAACAGTGGAAATGATTTTTTTAGCGCTTTGTGGTGATTGAGCCCCATTGAGAACTAGAATGAACCACGTTAATAGCTTTCCAGCTCGACTTTCTGGACCTGAGCGTCCCCCAACCACCCATGCATTTCTTCCGACCGAATCCCTTTAGGATGATCCTTTCCGCGAAAGATTCCAAAACGACCCCTTCTGTCCTCGTTTTGTCTGGAGCAGCTGTCCGCCGTTGTCCTCAACTGACCTGACATTACCTTCCGCCCCTAGCTCAAGCCAAGCTCAGACCTAAGTAGTCAATCCATCTGCTTCAGAATCCATGCCGCGAGGTGCTCTTGTGGCTCAAGCAAGCCGACACTATCTTCGTTGGCATCAACATTAGCGTGAGTAGGATGATCCCTGGTGTTGATTACCACATTGGTTATCATGGATACATTTCTTTCACGGAGAGTTTATTGGTAATGGATTTGAACGCCTCTGGCCAATGCTCTCCTTAATTCTGCTAGTGAAACCCAGTTGGACTCAGTCATGCATCCAAGCGACCGAGCGAGTGTTCCGCATTTTGAGAGTTCGAGATCAAAGTTCTTGTGGAAGTATTCCACTGTTGCAGGAGTAAACCTTACTCTTCTATGTCATGCAAAAGAAGTTGTTGATCGAGAGAATGGTAGGAGAAATGGGGTGGAATTATCAGGTTATATTACCTAGAATCGGGGCAGAATATTTCCTAATGCGTGCGATGAAGCCCCGGACGTCGCCTGTTCGAGCTGGAACCCCACCGTGGAACACTCCAACCACAGCCACCTCGCTTACGCTGAAACGTTGTGGAGCGATCTTCAACGGTCGGTCGCGATAGCTTGGCACCGCCACCTAGACAACGCTTCCCGATTTCCGTGTTCGTTTCTTTGCTTCTTCAGCTGTTCTTCACCAGATTTTTCGTGCCACAGGCGCCTAATTCTGCTCACTCCCGTGTCGATTTACGCTTCATTTCAGGTTCTTTCTAGGCACTACCGCCCCAAGGCGCTTACTGCAATCGAATGTACCTCCCGTTTTACTACTACTCCTTATCGCTATTACCTCTGTAGCTTTTCCAAATATTCCATCACCCCAATCATGTAACTGAGATCATCGTTGCAAAGTAAGCCAGCGAGCTCAGAATTCCGCAGAGGGTCATATCATCTTGCGCAAGAATGCGGCTTTCAATTATTCGGTCATTAGCTCATGAGCAATTTCTTGCATCCGAACGCTATCATAATGAGTTTCCCGTCCTATCTTCTGGCTCAATACCAGCAGTTCCCAATCCGACAACCAGAGTAGAGTACTCATCACGTCATCACTCACTGATAACCTATAATCCTCATCTCGCACTAAGGCCTCGCCCTCCCTACAACTGCAGACTACTGCCACGCGACTAGCATTGATGTGTTCGTTAAGCCAAATTACCCAGTACTACATGGCTGGCTTTAATTATTTTGTTCTCATCATACTGGCCTCATAAATCGCTCGCATCCCCCATACTTGACTGAGATTCGTTGATATGTAGCTACTCTTGATGTTCTATGGAAACACCCACTGACATATTGGTAGATTTGCGTCTGATTTTCTGTTTGTAGAATCATAAGTCAGCTCATGGATTGAAGATCATATGCCGGTCCCGACGCATAGGAAAATTGGTGTTCTCCCAAATAACAAGAAAAAGAAAAAGCGACGTTGGTTTCTTGCCTAGCCGCTCCGCTCAAGTCACACGGGAGTTCTGGGGTTGGGGCCAATTCTACTGACTAGGGAGTATGTATAAATATTAGGGTAGCAGCTAGAATAATGGCATGAAATAAACGTGGAGGGGTGGGGGGCGGGCAACCAGCGGATGGGATGTACAATGGACCGCAAGCAGCATGACTCTCCAAGCGGAAGAAAAGGAACAGAGAGGGAAGCCAGCTATATGCCCCGTGGATAAACTGTGTAAACCGGATGGAAGCGAATCGGAGAAGATCATGCCTAGCGCACGCTCAAGAATTGAGTGTCAACCTACGTATCTTACGAAAGCGCGCAGTGCTTAAATACGTGTGTTGGGTCCAAAATTACGATGCATTTCAGCGAAGCTATGTTAACAAGTTTGTTATCCTATCTTATCGTAGCGCCCGCAGGGGTGAACCTTGTAGAGAAATATTCACATTCGAAGGGAGGAGACAGACCCAATATCGCACTTGGGGATGTGGCATAAAGCAAGAAACAGCGACGAAGTGGCCTGATACATCTTGCCTTGAGCAACAGAGTCGGCACACGAAGTTCACAGAATTGAAAAAAAAGTGTTGAACGTCCAAGCTGTTGAGAGCAGCCTCGTGGTGCCTGAACGAGTACGCAGTGGGACAAAGTAAGCTGAATGCGAGAGAAGAAAGCAGATGAACAGTATGTTTGAGGGAGGGACCAAAATATCTCACCAAGATAGGGATGAAAAAGGGGGGAGGGAGGATAGAGCAACAGTGCGTTGAAGAGTTATGCCCCAGGACGGCCTCGCAACACCATAGAGCTCGGCACGCTTACAGGGCGGCGACCACCGGCCTCGCGCCACTCATCCTCACCCCGTCTCTTACGAACTCGTACACCGCCGTCGGGATCGGGACACGATTTCGTCCACCATCCGATCCGATTTCTGTTCGTATCTGTTCCACCAGCCCTACGACACTGCATCGACTGCTCATTGTTCCTCGTATGATGCTGCTTTAGTTGGTCGCGTCGAAGAAAGGCCATCTTGTAGCCCAAGCACTTGTATTGCCTACGCCAATATGTAATGTGTTCAGCATAGGATCCGGTTCAACAGCAGTAGACGACGTCTCACTTTTCCTTCAGATGCGTGGCCTCATGTCGTGTGCAATCATAAGGAGTAGAGAAGATCTTTTCACAACCGTCCCAACTACACGGGAAATCTTTGGGATTATAGTGCGCACGGTCGTGATTGGAGAGACCTGTGGGACCAGAGAAGGACCGGCCACAGCCAGGGAAGTGACAATCAAACAACAATGGTGAGGGTCATGTAGGTGAGAAAATAGTACTGTCGATGTAATATAGTCTCGATCTACAATGAATGGAGTGACCTGCAGAGGAACCACCTCACTACCGTCCGCACAGGGTCCGATAGAGTGATCCACAGAGCAAACCGAAAGGACGACCAGACACGCTGTCCGATCTACACAACTATACGAAGCCCCTTAGCAACGATCACACTCGCGATCGTCCAGATACCGTTCCTCTAACGGCGAGGTACACCGGCTATCAAGGTAAAGCTAAGTACTAAGACTAAGGATGCAATTCAACTGTCGACCAAGCACAAACGAACGAAACAACGCTAATAGTTTGCGATTCGAACCACTAGGAGGGAATTCCACGAAGGGTCTAGAACCCTGACCGCGGAGATATTTATGTACATGCAGTCAATAGAAATGAGAGACGCGTAAGCTATCGCGTGTACACGTCACCCAGAGAAGAAGAAAGAACAGAAAGGAATCATAGTAATATAAACGAGTTTTGGATAGAAATGGGGAGAAAGAATAGAGTAAAAATGATATCATAAGAGTTTCGCATCAGAGTCCAATCATAATGCTCCGATCGAGACGTGTTCGGCAGAACCAATAATGTTCAGAGCCACACCCCGATGCTGAGCCACTGGAATCTTATGGAAATTATGACCTAAACACGATCGAACGTCCTTTGGGAGCCACACAAACATGCTAGAATCATCGGAATAGAGAAAAGGAAAAACAAAGATTCGGAGTGTACGTCAATTGATCAACCTTCGCATTCCCAAAGCGTACATGTCCACAATGGCTGAACAGTGTACCAAATCGCATATGCTGAACAATATTCGTCATCCAAATATCGCTTCTGAGCACATTAGATCAATGGTTCGCTTTATAGGATAAAATGCTAAAATCAATCTCTTGTTCTACTGGCCAGGGTATGTACATCTCGTGTGAAGTATATAGTTGCGCCTTTTCCCGCCAACAGTCACTTGAAGGAGCAACTTCAGTTGCTAACATCATCGCATTGCGCTGCTCCCAGTCAGGGAAGATATTCTTCAGGCGATCGATAATACCAAAGTCTGAGGGCCGAGAGCTCCTATCCTGAGGCCATATCTGGTTCAGCAACTGCCATAGCTGCTTTGTCGGCTCTAGGGCTAGAGTAACGCGGTGATTTGGCAGGTTTGGCCGGAGGCCCTTTCGAATGTAGGACTCCGCTTCTCTGTTAGTAGCCTCGTGAAATGGGGCCTGGCCACTCCAAGTGTTTAGAAAAATCATCGCAAGGCCGAAGATGTCGCTTTCAGGCGTTGTTCGGAAGGGAGACTCCATAAGAAGCTCCGGGGCCATAAATGGGCATTTACCAAGTTCGCGAATGATAGTTAACGTTCTTGTTCTATCGTGGCGAATGCGGCTAGCCCCAAAATCACACATGTATAGGTGGAAGGCAGGGCCAATGAGAACATTTCCCTTATTAAAAGTATCAGTAAGATGTCACGAAGCTACGAAGAGTAAGAAAAGCTATACAGGATGGACGTCTCCATGGACAATGGGAGGGTGCTGCGAGTGCAGATACGCAAACGCTTCACTAGTACCAAGAAGCTGTTTTAAATGAGCAATCAAGTTTCGAAAATGTGGTGGATTCATGGAGGATGTGGACTTACTATGCGTTGAAGAGCCTCCGTACCGATGAGAGGGCCAACCAAGAGTTGCTGAAGCGAGCCCTGCTCTATGAAAGGTAAAACCGTAAGCGGGGGACCCCTCCGTTCGTTATGAATGCCCAGTAACTTCAGGATGTTCGGGTGATTGAGGAGTGAGTGAGTGATGGCCTCGCGGTGCACCAGCTGAGCAAAGTATGAGATTAATATTGCTCTCTTTAGGCGAGCTCAGGCGCTACACACTCGGATAACGTCACGTAATGGTTCTCGAGATGGAAGCCGTTTACGGACAACTACTTTCTTCTCCGTATCGCCCTTCAAAACTCCAAGATATACGATAGCCTCGCCTCCGAATGCAATATCCAAGGTCCACTTAATTTCACCCAGCATCAAGGTGCTTGGGACCGTAACATAGTGATGACACATATCTTGAAGCAGTCTTAGCGTCTCTGGATGTTCTGAAGAATCAGAAGACTGCTGTTGGACATCCTAGAGTACAAGAGTGCAATCAAGAGTCATTTTCAGAAAGAATGCGTTGGTATCCATTGATAGTGCGTACAGAATAAATGCGATCGATCACTGGCTGAGCTTCCCTCGGAGTCATATCTCGTAGATTAGCAAGTCCGTATTTTTCAGCCATTGAAGAGGGTATTGAAGGTAGTGTTTCGGTGTTTTTGAGAGAGTGCTGGTCGCCAGGTTCTTTCGGGGCCGTGGAACTAGTTAGCGTTAACTGTGTCAGACCGTCGTGAAGGGATTCTAGGCTCTGCGTAGTTGAATCATCAGCCGCTCCGTTATTTATCGGATTTTTTGTCTTGGAAGCCCGTCGCCTGGAGGGAGCCATCACAATCAGAATGGTGAGCTGAAAGAGAAGTAGTCTAGTAGTTCCAACGCAAAGGTGGTGATGCTCAGTGATGGCGACATGTGCTATATAACCGTCCTATATAGCTGCGCGGGCTAAAACTCAAATCTTGGGCCAGTGCCACCTAGCCATGAGCCACACGCGTGGCCGCAATTCTTTTTTCACATTCCCGACCATTCTTCTTCCCGAATATAATAGTCGAGCCGTTGCTTTGTACCATTATATGCCCAAATTCGCTCAATTTCTGTAATCTCATGTGAAAGTTTCTGAGGGGTAAGGATGAGGCGCAGCTGGGGGGTACGTATATGTAACGCGGCACTGATAATTGAACTGAGTAGCTCAAAACATAGGCGTGGTTGCTCAGAAAAAAACATATAAAACGCCGCACTGATGGCGTTTCGCACTGCGCGGCTGTGATAGCACGAGAACACCGTGCCGCATGTCAATACTGGCGTGACAAAATATCGTATCATCCACATGGACCAGAATTCAAATCGTGGAACGATTTTGATGAAGGAAAAAATTCATCCGTAGGGACGTCTACTGATTGTGGTGGAATATTGTTTGAATTTTCGCAGTGGGAGGTCTCTCAAGAGGATCGGTAAGCAGTAGGGTCAGAAGAGTATCAATGAAATGTGGGGCAACTCATTTGATGGGAAAGAATGGACGGTATGGCAAGACATTGATACGCCACAACCACACAGGCCTTTGTCCTCAATTTGCAATTTGGCCTGTCACCAATCACCTTCTTTGATTGAGCAGCGAGCGCCAGCTCATCCAAGCCGACATAGTAGGGGTGTTCAGAGTAACGTAAAATTCGGCTAAAATGCGAATAAAATGGTCTGTCAAATCGCCGTTAAATGCGACTTCGCGGCGATTTTACGGCGATTTGCAGGCATTCCACGGATTTGACGCCTCGGAGCGTCAAATCTCTAAAATCGCTCTAAAATATCTCTCAAATGCATTTGAAGCGATTTTACGGTCCAGTTATCCATTTTAGCGTTGATCCGCAGCTAGTAACGATCAGACCCTTTAGGGAAATCTCCCATGATCGGCGTGCCTCTCGGGCGCCACACAGACCTCACCAACACATTTTATTTGGCTTGGTACCGTTTCCATTTCACATTCCGCTTGTGTCCTTCACTATCAGCAGGGTGCTGGGGTCCTAAAATCGCTTAAAATTTATAAATAACGCTCACAGTAGCGTCAAATCTGCTAAAATATTCGTCAAATCCGTCAAATCTTCGTTAAAATGAGCGATTTGACGGCCATTTGGGGGGTCATTTTATTCGCATTTTACCCGTATTCTACGCTACTCTGAACACTCCTAGTATCATATACGCCTCTGCTGTTGGAGGCAGTTCTGAATCGACTCTTGATCCTTTTCACCCTGTACATATCTCATTCGGTATCATCTATGCTCTCCATCTCACACTTTCTACTATGTACCAAAGGAGTGAAATCAAATTTCCGTGTAACACTACTCGATACACTGTAAACCTCGCTTTGTCCACATGTCAAGCCGAGAGATACGCTTGACAGGCACAGCTATCCACAAAACGGCCCCTTGAATGTGATGGAATGCTTTTTGACTTTTCACGTCAGCGACTCTTGAGATGAGAGATAAGTGGGAAACACACGCATCAAGCGAGTCCGCACATCAGCGCTCGATGGGCGGTCGCCTGGAGCTGGCAGCCACATTTTGTTCAGCAAATCCCACAGTTGCAACTTGGCATTTCGGGTCAATTCAACCAATTTAGTGGGTAATGTGGGACGTAGCCCATTTCTGAGGTTGACGACGACTTTTGTGTCCTGTCGAATATCAGAAAACGGCGGCTGGCCGCTCCAAGCACTGAGGAACGTCATCGCAAGAGAGAATATGTCGGTGGCGGTAGTTGCGCGAAAGCGTTCCATCGAGCCTGAAGATAGTTCTGGAGCCATGAACCGGCGCATACCGCCTTCTCTGATAATGGTGCGGGTTCGGGTCACCTCATGTCGGATATGACTCAGTCCAAAATCGCATAGATAAGGGATGTCATCATCACCGATCAGGACATTCCCCTGGAATACTTGAATAAGCTACATTCACAGTCTTTAGAGAGGATACAGCGTACTGAGTGGAGATCTCCATGAACAATCGGCGGTTGTAGAGAGTGGAGATAAACCACTCCACTCGTAATTCCAATCAGCTGAGGAACCAAATATTAGTTGAAGATAAAGAGATAGATGACAAAAAGGAGTAAATCTCACTATTCGTTGTAGAGTCATTGGGCTTACTAGAGGGCCGGCTAACAGCTGTTGGAGCGAGCCTCGCTCTATCAGGGGTAAGATAGTGACTGGAGGAGAGTCGATCTCTTCATGATAGATACCCAAAAACGGGAGGATATTTGGGTGGTTGAGGAGCGAATGAGTAATTGCTTCACGGTGCACGAGCTACGCAGAATGTCAATATTTTATTAGTCCAGTTTCGAACTTGACTCACCCGAGTCACTTTACGGCCCACAGGCAATTTCCACTCCCATGGAGCCATGCTTACTTCTCGCGCGACCACACGCCGAGAATCTTCCCCCTCCAGCAGAATTCCACAGTACAGTGTAGCCTCACCTCCTCGGCCAACAATATCCTTGGAGCTCCTGCCGAAAGTCACTTTATCTAGAAGGAAAGAGCTAGGCACCGCACAGAAGTGATAGCATAGGTCTTGGAGAAGTCGTAGCGTCTCAGCATAAGTTGGAGAGTTGGAGGCTTGCTTGCCTATGTCCTGGAAAGTATCAGAAGTATCAGATGCCATTGTGAATCAATACTACCGTTCCAATATTGAAAATACACACGGTATAAACCAAGTCGAGGAGATCGAGAGCTTCCTCACGAGGTAAGTCGAGTATTTGATTGCTAATCTGGAAATGTTTCGCCATTGAAAGAGATATCGTAGGCGCATGTTCATCATCGCTATTGGTACTGTCGTCTTCCGACTCGTTAGCATCGGTATCCTTCAGCACTCTGGGAGGTGCGGCGTAAGGACTGCTGCTTCTTGTGCGCGGGCTGAGCACCTTCAGTGCCTCAGGTTTCTTAATGATGCCTGAGGTCGGCTCGCGTCTTGTCTCATATGCCCCCTTAGGAGATGGCGAATGAGCTGTGGTCGGAGTCTGAGCTGCCATAGCTTTATTGACCTCCATTTTCCTCTTCTTATTGGAATATTGGTCAAGAGTCACCGTCATAGCCTTCCTTTTTCCAAGTCGCCCGAGATCTGGATCGTGATGAATAGTTCCAGATGGACCAGCCCGAGCATCAACTGGAACTCTAACGCTGGGTTCGCTATTTGTAGGGTCATTAGTCTCTGCTGACCCGCTGAGGAGTGCGAGCAATTGACGAGCGACCTATATGAGGATTGTGAATGACAAACAATTCTCGGTAAATCGCATAAAAACAAACAAACAAAGAATGACTTACTTCTTGTGGTTGGCCGTGTTCCTTCTGAAACTTTAGGAGGATGTCTAGGAGTTGTTCCAAGGTGTCTAGTTTTTTTTAGCATATACGATGATGAACCTCGTCAATAACCTCAGCAGCACCACATCTAAATATAGTACCTTGACCAGCCTGGGGCCGAATGCCATTTCGCTGAGGAGGGGCAGCCGCTCCTACTCCTCCTCCTCCTCCTAAAGGATGTAGCAAAGAGTCATTTATATGAAGTGAGAATGAAAAAAGTGACCATGGATTGGTCGGGCATGCCACTAAGCACATGTCCAGAAAAGGGGCGGCGACATCTTCACCCCACCTGGATAGGAGGACAGGCCCATGCGTTCATGATTGGTATCGCGTGTACCTTCATAATCTCCGAGGAGATCTTCACTGGCGCGGAGGCTAGAGCTTGAGGGCTCCGGAAGAAACAACTTGAACTGCTCAATGAGGCCAGGTGCCCGCGGAACAGCACAGAGACCTGATCAAACACCTATAACGAAACAGTGAGAAAGGGAGGGCCGAAAGATCTGTTTAAGAAAATGCAATAAGGCGGAGGACTTACCTCATGGGATGAGTGCTCCTCCTTCTGGTATTTCTGTAAAATTTGGAGGAATTGTTCATAGGTGTCTTCATCCTGCGAGAAATGGTCCTTGATGGTGTTAATGAACCCAAGGGCATGGTGAAATTCGACGCCTTGGATCGTCTGAGAAACCGCGTGGCTTCTTGCAGCAGATGAAGCGGGATCTTCCAAAGTAGCCTTGAAAGCGTCGTCAAAAGGATTAATTTCGGAGACACGAGGACAAAGCTGTAGCCCGCCATTGACGTGATTGGGATATGCAGCTAAAGGTATGGTTAGGTCATAATACTTGATCCGTACGAACTAATACTTAGTCAGAGCTTACGAGGTGAGTAGTGTGTTGTAGTAGTACCCGAGAGGGTCATAACTGCTACGTCGTGGCCGCCATCTTCACATTCAGTACATTCGATATGATAGCCGGTAGGGAGGAATGTGTTGAAGCGTTGGATAAGCGTGGGTTGGGAGGAGAATAGTTCGCAAACGCGAGTGATGACCTCAGGGGTATTGATACTACGCGAAGGGGTGATGGAGGAAATTTGGATTAGGAGGAAAAAGGAGGGAATCACGAGACATACATTTTATCCTTGAAGTTTCTCATGATGCCAAGGAACTGGCTGTAGACTTGAGGCCAGTCCTTGAAGCTAGCTTTGATGATGTCAAGGTACGAGAGGGCATCCTTGACATCGATCGGCCGTTCCCATTCATCCATGGTTCCAAAGGTCGAAGGCGTCGTGGGTTCTCAGAGGTAAAGCGGGAGAAAAAGTATGTGGGTTACGTTGGCTGAAGTAGTCAAGCTTGAAAGAGACTGGGTGATATCTTCTCAGAAGCAGTGCACTACGTCAGGATAGAGCGGGTATGTATCATCACCACTCCGGCCGAGGTGTGCTTGGTGAAATACGTTGGCAGGTTGGCCAATGGCGTTGATCGAATGGCTGGGACGCCTGGCGACGTTTTGCGCGACCTGGAGTCTCGTAGGATGAGGTTCTGAGGAGACCATAGGCAAATCGTAAATGTTGTTCAGCATTGAAAGTAGTCAGAGAGCAACACGTAAGCGTGCAGGCTGTGAGGCAATCCACTGTGTGGTGGGCGCTTATCCATCGAGGTGCAAACGCAATAAGTTATTGGCAACCAGTCAGCATGAAGAACAATTTAATAGGGCGAACCCAGTGTTGTAGTACGAGAATTTATTATACAGCAAGAATACATGTCACAGTACAGAACGAGGTAGAGGAACGTAGCAAGAGACCCAAACCTGGAGCGCAAGTGATAGACAACATAGCATGCATGGATAGATGAGGCAGAACAACATTCGGAAAGCACTGAGAGGGGAAAAAGAGAAATAGAGATGAGAATACCGCTTTAAGCGAATTTGGAATACCGAGGTAGCGCATATGCGGGGTTGGTCAACAGAGCTGAAGCGAGCGTGATACATGATGGTACACAAACGAAAGGAGAAATAGCTAGAGGAGTCCATGGATCTTAACATATTAACAGGTAACCAGCGCATTACATATACGGCCTGAGATCAGTCATAAACTGCCACCCCATATCCACACCCTCGGGCGCTTGACCCAACGATCCCATATCAAGAGGTGGGAATCCCATTCGTGGCTGCTGAGGAGAGAGGCCGGGATTCAGACCAACACCGTAGTTGGGCGTTTGAGCGAAATTGGGTTGTTGGGAGTGAGAAGGGTGCAGCGCGTGTGTACCGGGCAGCGATGAGGGGGTGGCGCCCGGCGTAGGCTTACCGCCAATGAACGCCGGCTCGAACGCGGAGAACGGGGTGTTGGGGTTATGGAGGGGCTCGGCGTAGTATTGTGTGACCGGTGGCAGCTGCATAGCATGAGCAGGGTCATGCGGTGATTGGTGAGTGAAATGTTGAGGAAGAGCGTGTGGACTTTGGTGAAGGGTGTGGGGGCTCTGATGGTGAGCGTGTGGGCTATGATGGAGAGCGTGCGGACTCTGGTGAATCGATGGTGAGTGGTACGCAGAGCCGGGCTCCACAGCACTCAATGGTGATTGGTGCGGTGAGTATAGGGTTTGCCCGCCGTAAACCTAGCAAGGTATTAGTAGATGAAGATTCGCGTGCTCGGGACAAACAAGCTCACAGTGGATGGCTGCTCGGGCACGTATTGCTGCTGTTGCATCTGATACGCGGCGATGGTTTCCATTGGTTGAGTTTGAACAGTCAATAACTGTTTCTCCCCGCTCAAATATGCATAATCAAATGCCTCCAGGTTTGTCAATGTGCCACCACCTCCATAGGACGACCCTGGCCCACTTGAGCCTGATGAGAGGCTTGGCGCAGTAACTGACGAGGGTGTGCTATTGACTGACGGAAGAGCCGTTACGGGTTCCCCTGTAATTTGTGCGACGGCCCCTGCAACCACTTCCGCTCGATAAGCATCTGGAGATGTGGAGCGTCCGGCAGCGACACGTAGCGCCCTTTGGTGATCCAGTTGCTGGTCATACGCCTTGAGATATTCGGCAAGTGTTGGGTGGTAGTCGCTCGCTGCTGGACGGGGCGATTCTTCCATCGATGATGAGCCGTCTCCATCATGAGACTGAGGAGAGCTCCCGCTTGGGGTCGTACGTGACTTGTCCTTGACTCGAACCAAGCGAGATGTGCTGCCGAGCATCGTCAAATCATCTTCGGCGCGACTGTCTCCAACCGCATCGATAGGGGGAGAAAGGAAGCGAGGCTTGCCCTGGCGCCATTCTTCGTACGTAGAATGCGCTCGCGTACGAAGCTTGAGAAGGGTTGGCTAAGATAAACAAGGCGGTGAGCTGAGAGCTTGACGCGCACATGGAACATTTGCTTACCAAGAGACTGGCCGCTCGATACCCCTCCTTCGCGCGCTCGAACATGTCACACGCAAGATCCAGCTCGCGTAATGAAGAAGTCGTTAAGTTCGAGCTCGGGCATCGAATGACTATGGTAGCGAGCACCATCTAGTGGGGCCAATAAAGAGTCAAGTTGAGTCATACGGCGATTCATAACGGACGGAAGAACATACCGCGGCCGAGAAGGCATGGATCCAAAGGAAGAACACCCTAGGCATCAACCTCGGAAGCAAGTATAGCGCATTACGAACGCCGGACAGGATGGCACAGCTGCTGCGGTGTGCGGCAAGCACACTAGCAGCGAATCGGCTCTTGAACGGATCATCGGGATGTTCGGCGAGGGCACGGGCAAGCCAGCCACGATGAAGGTAGACGAGCAGGCCTTCCTTGATGCACAAATTTGTGTGAGCTTGCATCACCTGTGCGCGAGTCGTTGGCTGAGCGGGGTGAGGTCCATTAGGGTTGGTGTTGATACCGTGAACTTGAAGAGAGAGTGGCACGCTGAGGTCACGGATTTTGCGGTCGAGACGAAGGATCACGCTGAAGGGGGCGAGGTCAGCGAGCAAATACTTGCTGGGAGTGGAAATGGGATCATACTCGTAAGTCGGCCGTTTCGCGCCGAATGCCTGATCATAGATCTCAATCACCGTCTGCGCATAGAGAAGCTTATTACGAGCAACTAGTAATGACCCTCGTCAGAACGTGTGAAGATGGGCGCATGAACGTTGCTCACAAGTTTGTTCGGGTTTCCCATCAGAGTCAAAGTGTGTTGGCGTTTCGTTGGGAAACTCTACATCCACCTGAGGGTTGAACATGGAATAGGGTCGTCCGAGCCCTTGTGCGGACCACGCATCGAACATCGCGAGCTACCAAATGGAGAAATAAACCCATGACGATGTTGATCGGCGACAGAAGATGAGAACCGCGGAGACCGCCGGGAAGGCAGTGAGTCCGAGGGAGAATGAAAACCGAGCGGCGATTAGCGAAATATAGAATTGTCCGATGACAGGTTGATTAAGAGGTGGGTGGATGGGGCCGGCCCGCGGAGATGAAAACCACAAGGCATGAAGCGAATATATGTGCATACAGTTGCCCAGACCAAGGGGGAGGTGGGAATGAACAGGGAAGCAGATTGGGAGTCAGTGCGGACACTCCCGAAGGAAAGGGCGAGATTCGCGTACCTCCCAAAACACTGTCCTTCGCCGATCTGTCTCTTCAACTTCCAGGTTCCAGCGCGAGCCGTCGCGGTGCAGCCCAATCTATGGAATAACGAGTAGTAATCAGAGTCAGCCATGACGGACGTTGAGTCATAACCATCAAAAAGAATCAAAGGCCTCATTTGGGTGAGGAGATGAAGGCAAAGAATGTGACTCAGACTCACAGCGAATGCCATCTTGTACGCCAAGCCACTGACGCTCCAGGCTCGTGCTGCACCTTCTTTCTCACCGCACACTTGGTTATAGAAGCACATGAGAAGGAGGGCCTGCACGCCCGTCAGGCTATCGGGCATAGGTTCTTCCGAGCCCAAAGCTGCCCTAGCAAGTGTATGATACTTTTCGCAGTCAGGGCCATACGGTGCTACTGTCAGGTTGAACACCGATCCCAAAGCAAGAACCATGAACAGCAGGGCATAATCAGCTGGTGATGGTTCAGGCTTCTTAGGGTCAGTAGGATCTGGGACGTAGTTGGGATCCATGATAGGTGTGAAAATGTTTTCGACGTAAAACAGTCGTGTGAACGGGTTGTAACTATCGATGATGAAGGGTCAGTATGTCGCGTAAATCAAGGATTGAACAAGTACGTACAGCCAAGCGGCGTGCTCAAAATACTGCTCGCTCAAACTCCAAGCGTGATGGGGTTCAGGCAAAAACGCGCGGAGTTGGTCGCGAGCTGCAGGCCAATCTTTTCCAAGAATGCTGAAAGGGTACGAGCGAGCCATGTGTGCCATCTGGGGAGAGAGAGGAAGAGTAGTGCCATTTGAGCTGCTAGGCGACTTGTGTGCCATGCCCGGTGAGCTCGAGCTTCCATTGCTGCCAACGCCATTACTGCGACCATCGTGCGCAGCATCGGGCTGGTCGTTAGGGCGAGCTTCTTCATCGGATTCGTCAGATTGGCCACCCTGTGAACAGATCATCAATCGGTAAACGCTCGTAGGAACCCGAGACGGGGAGGAAAGCTCACTCCTAACAACCAATGAGCGCCAGCGGCGATACCAAAGAACTGGGATTGGGCGCTCCCTTCGCCAAGCTTCAGTGTTCCAAAAGAATCCGCAATCTCCTCCTCTTCTTCTTCCTTGACAGCGCCAGATCCATCGTCATCAGCCAAATCACCAAGAGCCGCATCGCGTTCTTTCTGCTCCCGTTCACGGTTCCGTTGAATATTGCGCGGATTCGCTGTGCCGACGATCTCCGCTCCGATGGGAGTCTTAATATTAAGGAGATCGTCAGTGAGGAGTGGATGAACCTCTTGGGCGTTTGACTGGGCGTGAAGAGAGCCGAGACCGAGCTCTAATTGAGTGATGCGCTCTTGGAGCGCCTCGATGCGATCATGAAGTTCTTCGGTGTTGGCGAGAATGAAGCTATATCCTCGGAACAACGTGGATGTAGAGCGGAATCAAATGGAAATGCGGCGTCGGTACGATTCCCGAATAAGAAAAAGAATCTGTCAGTCAGGCGCGACGGAGGAGTACGTGATTTGATAAATGCGAAAGGAGCAAGAGGAGTGGCTGGCAGCCCAGACGAGCAGAAAGCTCGGAGCGATCGAAGTTTGTACAAGATCCACCGCGGGATCGTGAATGAACTTGATTGCTGTAATGAACCAGGGCCACAACGCGATCCAGAGATGGGGCTGGATGCTCCTGCGTTGCACTGGGAATGGACCCTTGCCTAACAAAGACGCCGGGCAGTTGACAAAGACTGTTCGAAAAACATACCGATTTCCTTTCCCAGTAGTGAGTGCACCATCGGGACAGATAGCAGCGCAGCCTCTCTTTTTGCCTAGAGTAAGAACGTGGAGAAGCGCAGTTAGAAGTGCTTGACCAGGTCAATAGAGTGGAAAGTATATGGTGATAGAATCATCGGTGGGCGATTCATGGATCGGGCGCGTGCGTAGCCGCCAGGAAGCAGATTGCGCAGAGGCTTGAGTTGCTTGCAATCACTTTTTGCGAGCTCGAAGGGGCGGCGCGCAAGGAAAACAATAATGAATACGGGAGAAGACACGCACAACTCTGACACGGGAATACGCGGTCACACCGTAATTTCAGCCTATGGACGACAAGATCCACCCAGCCACACGGCAAGGAGGGTTCAAAATGAAACATCGTCAGCGTCATTGTCAGGAGCCGGGGCGGGGACATGAGGCGATTGCCTTCAGGGATGGATAGGGAGAGTGGCGACGGACCTTCTGCACTCTGCGCAGGAGAGAGCGCCTCTTCGGCGTTGTTGCGCTTTGCTTTCGATCGAAGTTTTGCTTATATCTTTCATAATGTTGAATACAACAAGGGGGGATGCAGAGAAGAAGCGATAGGGAGTGAGCAGCCCGCCCTGGACTCCGGCGTCCTAAACACTAAGCACGTAGGCTCAAGTTGGTCGACTAGTAGTAGGGGCTGAGGATGGCGTCGTGGATGAAGCAGGCTACCAAGCAGAACGAAATTCCCAGAAAAAAAGTAGGGTGGTGGTCCTGCAAAGGATGGGAGTTGATAGGATGAGCTGAGCAATGTGGGCAAGCCGTCAGCCAAATACATATCAACAACTATCTCTATTGGAACATCCGCTATGTCTCTAGGAGAAGGTTATTCAGGTTTCAGAAACTTCAGACTCGGCAAATACTCACCTCCAGAATATTCCAGCCGACGCGAAATTCCCAAACCAAGGAGAAAAGCCTGAAGCTGCCCCTTCGCCGACCAGAGAGAATCCTGCTGCTGTGCGTCATAGTAAACATCAGGCTTACCGTTCGCTCTAAAATCGCTCATAATCCCTTGAGGCTAGGTGTACCCAAAATCCTCCCCTGAAGGTATGAACGGAGCTAAATCGATCCAGGCCGTCCTCATGAGAAATATTCTGACCTCTCCATCTAGCTGACCCAAGTGCGCAGACTCCAGGGCAGACAGTCACCCAAGGTCAAGGCGCCCCTGGAGTACGACACACCGAGCCTAGTGATGCTCAAGGCCTTACAAGCCAGGAAGGGGGCACCTTCAAAGAATAGTTGTGACTGTTCAAGCTTTCCGAGACCATGACGTCGTGGAAGCTATTCGTCATTGTGTCTACTACTCTCGAGATCTTCTGTACACGAAGGAGAACCGCTCTTCCAGTGCAGGGATGTATTGATAACATAGGCGTTGACGAGTTAAGGTTCAAAATCTGAGACGACGCCTTGTGATAAATCGTCAACCTCTGACCAATGCCATTTTTCACAACCGACGTCATCAGGGTCGTCATCATCATCATCATAAGGACCAAAAGGCAGGAAGAACTCGTATATTTCATCGAGTGTCTTCCAGACGCCTGAGTCCAGTATGTCGCGTTGGAACCTCTCGCGAGCCGCTTGTGCCCATTTCAGTTCTCTAGCCGACCTAGTTTCAAGCGACCAATGTCCCAACGATGTCGCGGGTTCCCAACAACGTCCGCCAGTCAAGCTGTAACCCAGCACCTTTGAGTCGAGTGAGCTGAAAATCAAGTCTAACTGGAACATTTTGCTCACACCTGGACGTTTTGAGCACTTCTGGCTGACCCCAGCCAGAAATCGAGAATATGCAGGTAACGCTTGAAATGGACTTCCAGGAGATCATCGACGTATTCGACTCCAGGGGGTCTTCTCCATCTCACGTTGATCAGAGCACGGGCCTGCGGTATATCGAAAGGCTGATCACTGGAAATGTCGCGCCATCGATGTACGGCATCGATCCCCCTCTTCAATTTGTCCTCCATCTCATAGATGTCAAAAGAGATTGATGGAAGTGAGATCCGCTCGAGAAGTTTCGTTGGGGATGCAGAAACAAATATGTGGATGGCATGAAGCAACATTTTGTTGGTGCCGTTCTCGAGAAAATGGATTTCAGTAAGGTGGGCAAAAAATGCCTTTCGAAATAGCCGCTCGAGGCGGATTAAAGTCAAGTGGAAGTCATGAATCACAAACGGGATATGCATCGTCATAACGAGGCTCGTTATTGCGGGAAAGGTTTGCAGCTGAGAACGATGATGAGAGCTCCTTCATGAGCTTTGATCAAAACTTGGCAGAATTGCTGTACGCACGTACCAGAACGATCCACCAACGCGTACTAAAGATTATATTGGGGGTGCGAATAACGAGCTCTCGGACATTGGGGCATATGAAACTTTGCACAGCCAAAGACATAACGTCGAAGTCCTCCCCCTCACTCCGTAGTTCGAATGAAGTAAGGCTTTGCAGCTCAATAGCAGGAGTAATATCCACTGTACACCTGAACATGTCAATCGACAGGCTTTTCAGAGTTGGGAATGATTCGAACACAACAGCATATGATGACAAGGGATAACGTGGCCAACCCTCATGCAGAGGTGAACTAACGGAGGCGGCGAACCTCTTATTGCTACCAACATTTGCGGATTGTCTATGTGTAGGCTCTGTAGAATGGGCAATCGAGTCACAGAGACATCAAATTGAGAGAGGCGAGAGTGAAAGCCTTGGCCGAATTTAATTCGACAGAGATGGGACAAAACAAGGCTCTCAGAGTCGAGCCAAGTCTGGAAGCTGTTTAAGTCGACAAAATCATTAATGAATAGATCGCCACAAGATGGAAGCGTTTCTCGAAGCTCGTCACGTATCCCCCGGGATTTTGTTGATAAGGTCATCGTTGTACCGGGAGGAAACACAGACCTCCAGCGCTCTTCGTTGGACAAGAGACCTCCGATGGAAACCGTGTGACATAAACCTTTGGCTCGTGACCGCCATAGCGCGATAAGTTTTGGGTCCCAGCGATCCCATAGAATCTCCGTGAACAATCGAGGTTCAGTGGTTACTAGCGCCCGCCACGCCTTACAAACTCCGAGAAAATTATGGAGCCGTTCGGGGCTGCTCGATGCCATACGAATGATACGCAGAAAGATTTCTGAGGGAAGGATGGTAATTGGGGACAAGGAATCTTGAACTTGGGCTCTGGCCTGTAACACCTCACCAGCCAATAACCTCTGAATGTCGCCCTGAACAGATTCAAGGTCACTGGCAAGCGTATTGAGTTCGGTCCCAATCTTTTTGACTGAAGTTCGAAGGTGTGCGCGCTCAGACGGTGCAACAGAGAGTATGTGGGGTGGGCGAGCCACCTGCCGCACATTGGCCATGAGCGCATCTCGCGCGTCGAGAAAATTCTTCACGATGGATGGATCAATGCTCATGCTAGGCCCAGGGGGTAAATGAGCCCTATTGCTCCTAGTATGAAGGAGAGAACGTTCGTGGTGTGAGGTACTTTGGTGCAAGTGGATTCGCAAATCAACTCGTGTTTGCGATTAATGTTTGCCTCGTGTGACTGCTGTTTGGCATGGGCGTTTGTTGCCTTGATGTGCGTGGTGCCACAATTCTATCTGTTTGCCAGTCACCTGGCGATCACGGCCGATCCTCTCGGGATCCATGGCACAAGAATCCCCTTCTAGCGACCCAATACTCCACCTTATCAACTCCGACCAATGGGGAAACAACCTTGCCCACCTGGCTGAGCTGGTCGTAGTGAAACGTCTTGAGATGTATGGCGAGGCCAGAACTCGTGCTAAAGACTCCAAACCCTACCAAAATGCGGAAGACTATACTTCCGAGCTTGTGAAAGCTCTTAACGAGACTATTGTCGCCGCTGACTGGCAGCCCCCTGGACAGCCAGGCGTTCTGACCCTTCCAGTAGAACTTCTCCAGAGTGCTTTGCATTCTAAGGACATCCGCTACGCAGCGCTTCGTAGAGTCCTTGCGATAATCAAACTGCGGACGGGAAATACCGTAGACCCCTCCACACTTCTTGACATTGACGAATGGATCTTGGCGCATGAACGGAAGCTTCGTGAAACTTCCATCGAGGACACCAAATGGGATGAGGGGCTCGTTGACTGGGGACCACATGCCGACCTGATGTTCCACCTCTCTGCGCTTGTGTATGACCCCATATCGGGACGCCGACGAAGGGAGATTTACCGCGACCCTAATATCTCGGGCTATACCTTTCTGGACAGTCTCAGGTCTCAGAACATTTTTGTGCAACCGTCCATGAAAGATTTCCAAGACTCTTTTCATGCTCTTTCCGATGGATTGTTGCGTGGTCTTGACTGGAATAACGTATTCGTTGCTGGAGGAAGCGTATTGGCAGCCCTTCTTTCGCTCAATGATGAAGACCGAGGGAAGCACGTCTCTACAGATATTGACGTATATATCTATGGTATCTCAGCCGCTGCGGCCAACGCGAAGATCGAGCACATATTCGAAACGTGGAAAGCAAATCTTCCACAGGGAGGGCAAGATATCCTAATCGTCCGAAACTCGCGGACTGTCACCTTTTTCTGCCGATACCCTATCAAAAGGATACAAATTGTTCTCATGCTCGTCAAGAACCCTCGCGATGTGCTTTTGAACTTCGATCTTGACGCTTGTGCCATGGGGTATGATGGTGAGCATTTGTGGATGCTTCCCAAGGCAGCTCGAGCATTAGAGAGTACGTATACGCATACCACTTTCTCATCTATTTCTATTTCAGTCTAATGACCTCGAAATAGCCGGATACAATGTCTTTACCGTGGACTGGATCGAGGGGCATCATCTTGGGCGGCGGAAACCTTGTGTACCATCGAGGTGAGTGTATCCTACTCCTTGACAATTTCCCTTGAATTAACATATTATACAGGCTGTTCCGATATGCCGATAAGGTAAGCAGTCCAAAATTTGATTCGACTCGGCGCTGCTGATATGATTCTCAGGGGTTTGGTGTTCGGATTCTGCCTTCGTACTTGAGCCCCTCTACCATTCCCGGCCTCGGACAATCCATCTCCAAACAGACCCTTGAGGACATGAGCTCCTCTGCTGCAGCCTGGACACGTGCCGCATGTAAAATGTAAGCTCCCCTTTTGATCCTCAAGCTGCGCTCCCAAATTTGCCCAAATCTAGACCAGCTCTACCACCATCACCGCCAGATGATTGGATGGATATGACTGATTCCCCTGTCGAGCCTGTTAATGAGTGAGCCATTATCTTCAATCTAGATACCAACCACTCACCATCATTTGCGTAGGCCTACGTATACAACAGCGATCACTCGTGAAGAACGAGAAAACTTCTTAGGAACGTGGAAGGGGACTTTAGATGGCCAGTCTAAGCTATCTGTCAAGGGGCTTGGTTTAGGCTTCGAAGCATTGATGAGACATGTTGAACTTTGGAAGGCGCAGAAAGAGGGTCGCACAACGTAAACGTCCCATTCATTGAGCATTCGCGTTTTAGGGTGAACTAATCAGGCCATCATTTCTCAGTGAGGGATCCAAAGATGTGGAAAACGGGCCTTCATCCTACCTGGAGGGATACGCGGTTTACAAATGGGACACGTCGTTCTCAGTCGAGCTACTAAAGGAACAGCTCGAACGCGAAAACGAGAGAGCTTTGTTGAAGTTTTGCGAGAACTTTAGTTGTATTGCTTCAGTGGATCAATCAGCTGAAGAGCCTCAAGGCGAGCAGGCGCTTTTAACAAAGGCGAAGGCAAAGTGGGTGGAAGCAGGTACGGGTTCTCATTCTCGACGATTCGCAAGATATAACTCACATGGTGTCTCATCCCGGCTTGGACAGCACTGGAAACACAGCGAGTCTCATTCTCGAATGAAATTTCGGCTGTGCTTGGCTCCACAGGAGATCTCAAGATTTACTTCTACTGCCCTTCAGGTTTTGCGCTATGGGCAAACCAGCAGATCGCTCTGGCCAAACAACCAATCTTCCCATTCGTGGACGACGAGCTCCGAGTCTTAGGACGAGTGGGAACGAAGGGCAAAGATGGGAGCACTGAGCACGAGGCTCTCGATGTCATTCACTGGAATCTCGATTCAGTCTCATGCTGGGAACAATTGGATCCGAGGATCGATGAGTTGAGTTCTCATTTATTTAGTATATTTTCCCCAGCTGACATATGTAGGGTCGTCTCCAGGATTCATGAAGTGCTATGGGCATTGTCGCGTGCACATGCAAAGCTTGAGATCGCGGAACCTGCGAGACGAACAAGATTCTTCACTGAAATTTCCCGGCGATCCATTCGCCCGTCTGCTGAAGACGAGGTGGCTGCATTTCATAAATGGGCGACTCGAAATCCAGATCAGGATTAGGGCCGAGACATGTCGCTCGCTAAATAGTTGGTCAGTTATGGTCCTTTGCATCAAGGTCACCACGTATGTATTAGCATAAGCACCGGGACCAAAAATCGACAACTAGATGCAATATGTAGAGTGCATATATGGATGAGGCATGGATACATGCACCAATTACAGATCCTCCTTTGCAGGGGATGGCAGCAGCTCGTCGAGCATGCTGGAGAGGGGTTCGTATTTCATGATGCCTAAGGAGGAGGATCGGAATGAAGCGAGATGGTCAGATGTGAGCTAACCACAAGACAATAGCAGGCTTTGCTTACCATCATATAGAGTAGGAGTAGCCTCATCGCCCTTCTTCCATACCAAAACCTTGCTCTTCCCTTCGGAGGCGTCGAGACCCAGCGACTTTGCGACAGCCCCATCAGCATCCTTGATAGCGCCAAATTCAATGTTCTTCGTCTTGGTCTTGTCGGTGTAGTATTTCGAGGCGAGAACCTTCCACATCACTGGGACCTTTGCTTGTGTTGTGAGGAGCAGAGCTCGGGGTGCGTTGGTGTGCTGTCAATAATTATTTCATGTCAGGCGTCAAGTTGCAGATCAATTGGCCTGGGAACTGGCTCACAGTCTTGGTCCACTCAGACACTGCGTCAGAGCTCTTCAGCCCAGTAACGCGCATCGGGACTTCACCATTCGCCCAGTTGACGATGCTCGATGCTGTTCGCTCGCCTTGGTACTCCTTGGCCAAGCCAGAGACGCCCTTGGGGAATGACTAATCACGACCGATCCATACGGCCGAGTGATATAACACGCATAGAAATGGGATGCGGATCAATATTGGTCTCGGAGAAATGGCGAAATGACACGTCGGCGTACCTTGATGGTCGGGAAGCCCTTGATACCCTGCTCCGCGCATAGACGCTTGTTCTCGTCGGCGTCACAGTCAACAGCGTAGAAATCAACCAGAGGTGATAATGATTGAGCGGCCTTGGTGAACTCGGGAGTGAGTTTTTGGCAGTGCTATACGATGGTTAAACAAGATAGAAAGAGCGGATACGGTCAGTATCACTTGGACGGATGTAGCACGCGACGAGGGTGTGCTTACCCCGCACCATGGCGCGACGAATGCAACCACAGCAGTGCGCTAAACGCGATATGCGGAGGAAAGACAAGGTGAGATTCCAAGAGTTGCCACGGATATTCGGTTGCAAATACCTCGGGCTTGAGTGACTTTCTGAAGATCTTGTCCTGGATATTCTTGACAGGGCCGCCTTCACGGAACAGTCCAGCAGAAACCAAGGTCGGCAGGAGGGCAAGAGAGAGAGCAAAGGCTGTAGCTTTCATAGTGGTGTTTTGTGGGTTTGTAGTTGCGAATGAGGAAGATGGTGGATCGGAACAGGAGAGTGATATATATGCTACGTGTCTGCTGTCGCGTGTTGGCGGCTGTGTGGCCCGAGCCGCCAATTCAATTCACCCACAATCAACTCAATACTCCCCCGCTCTCCTAGTCACGCATTCGTCATGGCATCCTCTGAAGTTGTCGATAGCACGAAATCTGAAGGGAAAGGATCGGGAAAATGGATTCCACTAGAAAGCAATCCTGAAGTTTGTATTAACTCCAAAGTTCTCGCTCATTCTGCTGACTTGATGACTCCTGCGCGCACAGGTTATGAACAAGGTATGCCAATAATCTAATCGCGGAAGCAGCCATAATCTGTACTTAGCATCGATAAACTACTAGTGGGCGTCACTCCTTGGAATGGACACCAAGGAAGATGAATTCTCCGATGTCTATGGGCTCGATCCTGAGGTATGCTGTGCCCGATGTCCACCTCATTGACAAGGTCACATTGACGACTTCCCTGGTGCTACGCTAAATAATTAGCTGCTTTCTCTCGTCCCTCAACCGTCCAAGGCCCTAATAATGTGCTTCCCCATCACAGAGAAATTGCAGAAGGCCGAGGACGAAGCGGATCAGGCGATCGCTGAGAAAGGCCAAAGCGCTCTCGATCCGGGTCTGCTCTATATCAAACAGACCGTAAATCTTTTTTTATATTCTTGCCCTAGCTGATTAGCGCTAACAACGGCGCTCTGGAACAGATCGGTAATGCTTGTGGGACCATGGCATTGCTTCATGCAATCGCGAATGTACGTGATACTCAGTACTTCCTCCAGGTTTCGCCGTATAACGCCATTCTACCCTTCAAAGGCAAAGGTCACAATTGCTCCCAATAGCCCGCTCGCCAAATTCTTCGAGGAAATCAAGCGTCCGTCCTCAGATCTCATTCTTTCCTCGCCCCTGTTCACTCATGCACTGCTACTCACACACAGCCCTCGATCCCATGGCTCGCTCCGAGGCTCTGACCCGCACCACTTTATTCGCCGATGCTCACTCGAGCGCCGCTTCCCAAGGCCAATCGAGTGTACCGAACGCCGAGGATGACGTCGACCTCCACTTCGTCGCATTCGTTGCTGTCCCTGTGGCTGACGAGGAACCAAAACCAGCCGCCGAATCATCCTCAGGCGAAACGATGGACGTCGACAGCGCGACAAGCGAGAAGAAAGATAAGGGCAAAGGCAAAGCAACTGAAGAGGACGATAGCGTGGAATCAGCAAAGGCAGCGGGTACGGAGAAGAAGAAGAAGTCCAAGCTGCGCCTCGTCGAGCTTGATGGACGCCGAGCTGGTCCAGTCGACCATGGGTCCTGCTCAGATCTCCTTTCGGTTCGTGAATAACATATTATTCCATCAAATTCTCCCTTTCTCTAACCACTTTCATGATTGCACTGCTCCTATTTCTTCTCTTTTTTGTGTGTCTAACACTCAGGCTGCTGCAAAGGTCATCAAGGACAAGTTTATTCCTCACTCTACATCACAGAACTTCGGGCTCTTGAGCCTCGGCCCGCCTGCCTATTAGTGTAACAGCTAACGAACGTCAAGATGGGGGCTTTTTGAATGGGACAGTATTATACGCAAAGTTAGCCCTCCACACTAGTGTTGTGATGCCGTACCACAATACTATCAATTCTTTGACTCTTCAATAAATCTGGCGAATGAGACCAACTCGAGTGATTTGGTGCCGACGAGCTCGAGGCAGGGACGCAAGAAATGATGATCAAAAAAAGCATAAGACGCCCACGATATGATTATGTATTTGACTGCGAGCCGCTTCACTTTTCAAGATCGAGGTTCCCGACACCAAGTCAACGGGGGATGGGTAAGCTCTGACTGGGTACGGAACCCGAAATTCCCGCTCTGTTGCGCTGTCTGGATCACCAGCTTCTGCGAAGCGGTGTACGCTAGCGACGATACGTTCATTTTGATCGTCAATTCGACCACGCCGAGCCAGAAAAATGATTCCTATACCATCAATCACAGTGATCGCTGGAGCAGGATTGGTGAAGATACCGAATGGCAGGTTCATAATAGTGATCGGAGTGGATGGAACGGGGGGTATTACGTCAGGTGGACGCAAGGACAGGAGGGTAAAGCAAGGAAGGTGGTCCATGCCAATCGATCGAATCATCACAGTGCCGCAGTGCATTGAAGGAGGTTTCCATAGATCAAATGCATATAGATTCATATGGAATAGCCCTGGATTATCGCTGAGAAATGGATGCGAGAAGATACGAGTTGGGCGGATGATCTTCCGGGATCCGGAGGAGCTGACTGGGTGAAGTGGAGGAATCTCAACAACTAATATTTTTGACTCTTCTTGAGGAATGATGAAGAGATAAGGCGGGAGGAAGGTGACAAGGAAGCCTTTGCCATCCGCCTGATGTGGTTAGAAAGGAAAGATTAGGGAACTTTCAGCCATGGGGTTAAGAGATGTTGTCTCACCCATTCGCAATGATCTTCGTCAAATTTGCCAAATGTATCGTCTTTCCAGTTCCACAATAGCAAGCTCCGCTTGTCATGAATCAGTAAGTATTCCCCTTGGACCATGTGATTACGGATCGAAAGATCGTTTATATATTGAGCATTCAACTCTAGTCGAGCAGCAAACTCAATGACTACTGAATCGCCAGTTTCCTTCCAGCTGAGTCGTAGTACATCATAAAACCTCCCTTGTGGGGATGCCCTATCAAGCTTGTTCATATCACCATCATTCGAAGCGTATGTGGTAAAAGTGCCAATGATTCCCACCTCGTGAGCGAACATGCAAGCAATACTGAGGTGGAGCATTCCGATTGAGCTTGAGCCCACTCTCCTTGGACTGTTATGATGCCCAATCCCTCCCAAGAAAAGGTGGAGACGGGATGAAGTGACTTGGTATCTGGACGGGACTGATGACGATCCCAACAGAACAGGTAGATGGATTCTATAGACTCGATTACTATGCCTGTGAGAATCCATCTCCCGCCAGGCAGTAGTTTTGGATGTAGGCGGCGAATTGAATCGAAGGATCCAGCAACGCGTGGTGGCATAGATGTTTCGTAGTCAAGCACATATTTCCTCACAGAAACGTGGAGTTGGCGTCCGCGGTCGAGGAAAGCGTCCTTTAGGCGTGAGGGACGGATGGAAAGGCGTCTCATTTCGCTAATTGAAGCGTAAGTGAAGGAATGTGGTGCGATGCAGTGATCCAGGGCCACGGTGCGCAGAGCTCGCCGCCAGACGAGGGCCTCGCTAGTGATGATTGTGTGAAATAGTTTGCAAGTCTATACATCATGGATCAGGATCCCATAAGCTATATTCATATCCCGTTTCCTTGATGATCTTAGAGGATCTTTGCCTACACAGCTAAGTTGGGCTAATGATGACGGATCCAAGCACGAAGCGATCAAGAAAATCACATCCAAGCTGAGTTTTGAGGGCCATTTATGGTCATCAACCGTTCTGGATAGAGAGCTAGAGAAGTTTCCCATGAGTGAAAGCTGTGGGACAGATGTAGGGGCGACGAATGAGAACGAACCAAGTTTTGGGCTGCCGATGTAGACAACTGTAAACACGCGGCCACCCGGAGCAGGCTCCAAATTCATCAGGGTCACGTCCGACACTTCGTCAACTTCACCAGTATCGCTCTACACGCTAGATTATCCGAATCTTGGCCGCTATAGGCCCCGCCATTGCACGCTCGCGGATCAGTCGATCCGCAAAGAACCTTTCCAAGTCAGTGGAAATGTGTTACGGACAGGAAGTTCCATTCCGGTTTCTGTGTGCTCTGTAGGTATATAGATGGCCTCTACCCCTCTCTCGAACTATCCTGCAGCCCCTGTTCTCGACGTAACATACGCTATCCCCGTTTCTCGCTGCATCCATGTCGACCTCAACCCACAATAACTTTACTGCAGTCGCTAGCTCTGAGCACTTTGGACGCGATTACGAGTCCAAAGCCACTGGTCCCCTACTCTGGTATCTTCTCGAGTCGTCAAAAAAACCAACTAATGCTAAAGCCAAAGTAAACCTCTTCACTGAAGCTAAAGCAAGTGCTGGAGATATACCCATTTTTGACGAAAGTTATGATGAGTACGAAACATTCATCAACCTTATCAACAATGGCTTTCAGAAACCAGCGCCGAAGAAAAAGGTGGGTTCGCCCTCATGTCATCTCCTGTTTAGATTGATGCTCAGATTTATCCCTCCGGATTCAAGGTGACAATTGTTGGTGCAGGCGTCTCTGGTCTCTGTGCTGGTTTCGAGCTCAAAAGAGCTGGCTTTGAGGTTACTATACTGGAAGCCTCATCTCGCGTGGGTGGGCGCGTCATCACATTCCGGGACCCCACTTTTGCTCCTGGTCTTCATGCGGAAGGCGGCGCGATGCGTATTCCTCATGACCACTTCCTTCTCCATCAGTACATCACCCAATTTGGCCTCGACAACCAGCTTTTCCCTTTCGAGATGAAAAACAAAGTCATTTATCTATCGGGTATGCCGCCAGACCAGCGCACAATGACCTACGACGACTTTAACACCAAGCTCACGACACGAGATCCCACACTCCTTGCTCTTTTCCCGGGACTTCGTGAGGACGAACAGGGCCAGACGGTCGATGATCTTTTTGATGCAGCCGTTGAGCCCGTAAAGAGGCTATGGAGCAAGACCTACCTTGCAGAGGGTGGCATCCTTGAGCCTCCCTATACCCCCAAGGCCCTCAGAGCCGCCTACAGGAAGATCACTGTGGAGTATGACAAGTACACTCTTCGCTCCTACCTGATGGAAGTTGCTGGCTGGAGCCAAGACGCAATCAATCTTTACGATCTCGGAAATGCACACGTCGTTTTCGAGAATGGCTTCATCGAGTCATTCAAGGACGCGTTCCTCTCAAGTAACGGGAGCGGTACTCGCGTCGGTATGCAGCAGCTGCAGTCCGGCATGGATGTCGTGCCGAGGGCGTTTGCTCATGCGAATGCTAGTGACCCCCTGCTACACCATACTGTTTTCGGTGCTCGCGTCAAACGGATCACGACCGAAGACCCAGAGATGGGTGCTGGGAAAGGTCCGGTGGCGTGCTACTACGATACTCCCTCCGGAGACGAGGCCAAAGTCACCTCAGACTATCTGATCCTCGCGATCCCTTACACGTCATTGCGCGCCATCAGTAAGAGCCACGCCTTCTCACCACTCCATGAAATGGCGATTCGGGACGTTTGATACGTCGAGGTGACAAAGATCCTTCTCCAATACAGAGAGCGCTGGTGGAAGGATCAGTTCAAGAAGATGGGCCAGGGTACTGATGGCGGCGTCGTCTGCGATCTCCCTATCCGCTACACGATGTTCCCTGTGGAGGAGGGAAACGGCCAATTTGCCAACAATAACCGTCGTGGAGCCATCATGGCCGCGTATACCTTCCAGCAAGACGCAACGATCCTCGGTGCTTTGAGCCCAGAGCGCCGCGCCGAGCTTGCCGCTCAGAATCTCGACACCATCTTCCCCGATGCCAAGTCCCTCCAGCTGCTTGAAGCCGCAACATCGCAAGTGTTCCCTGCGGACGAGCTTGCTGGAGGATCGGCCTTTTGCTACTTTGGACCCACTCAGAAGACCAAGTACCTCGAAACGATGTGCAAGACGGCTTGGGAAGACAGGGTCTTCTTTGCTGGTGAACAGGCGAGCTACACTCATGGGTGGATACAGGGAGCTCTAGAAGCCGCACTGCGATGCGCGATCCAAGTTCATACGGTAGCAACAAACCCGGTAGTATGAAGTATTACCGCTAAGCTTGGTGTTGGAGTCGATATGTCTAAACCAAGCTTAGTGAGCTGGCTGCAGACTTTGATCCCGTCTTGTATGCAACATCATGCTTCGTCTTGTAATATCACCCCTATACTACTTACGAAGAAGCAGTACCTTCACGATCGTCAAAGCCAAGCATACTGATCCATCCCAACCGCTAACTCATACCAGGTCGCAGTATAGACATGCAGAATATATTCAAGGAATTTGCATCCTCCTATTACAATGATGAGGAGAGATGGAAAGACATTCGAGGGGACGTATCAGTCAAAAGATACAACTTGTACGATACGCGTATATGACGCATTGTCAGCTTCTTTATTTGTTACGATTGCAGTCCCCGATACCAGATCTAAAGACGTAGGATCGATTTCACCCGTGTACGAGATCTGAAATTTCCGGTTTATCGCGTTTTCAAGACCCCCATTTTCTGTGAAGTAGTGAAGACTGACACGAAGACACTCTTCAGGGTCATCTTCAGGCAAAGTCAGGAGAATAATCCCAACACCCTCCGCCATCGTGAGACAGTCAGGGTATGAAAGGTCGAGGTTGAGGGGTAAGGTGTTGACATGAGTAGATGGGGATAGAGTAGGGAGAGGTGCGTCTGTTGGGTGAAGGGATGTCAGATGGAAGAGGTCCGTGAAGGGTCCTAATGGGATTGATTGAGTCATAGCCATGCCTCCACGGAGAGGCAAAGGCTTCCATAGATCAAAAGCGTATACATGTTGGTGCAAAAACTCTGGGGAGGCGGGAAAAATTTGATGGGAGTAAACATGAGAGGAGCGAATGGGCTTGTGGGGTCCGATGCTCCCCAAGGGATGCAGCCTGGGAATCTCGATCACAAAGATTTGGGTTCCTTGTCGAGGCATGACAAACAAGCAAGGCGGTATTGCAGTCAGAATAAAACCGTGATCACCGGCCTAACGCAGGGTAAGACAAAGGGTTAGAACGTCTCAAACGATCTGATAAGCTGCAGTACCCATTCGTAACCCTCTAGGTCCAATTCGCAATCTAGCCTATCTTTCCAATTCCAGAGTAAGATACGACGCTCGGTGTTGATGATGATGTAGTTTCCATGGAGCTGTGAGTTGGCATGCGTGAACGGAGGGCCACACTCTAGCCGAGCAACCAACTCAATAACCGGTAGTTCACCTCTATCATTCCAGCTGAGTCGTAGAACTTCATGGTGTGAATGATACTGATCCAGGCTATCGATTGACTTCGGCAAGAGATTTTCAAATATTATAGGCCTTTCGCGCACCTGAGGAGTGAACAGGCAAGTATCACTGAGCCAACGCCCTCCATCTGAGCTTGAATCCAGCCTCCCCATCCGAATAATGGCTTGATCCCATCCCAGGAAAATGCGGCGATGGGGGAAAGTGGCTCAGTCTCCGGATGGGACTGACTGCGATCCCAGCAGAACAAATGGACAGAAACCTTATCGAGAATAATTCCAGATAATATCCACCTGCCGCCAGGTAAAAGCTTGGGACGAAGATGCTGTATATGTGGAGTGTGGGTGCTAGTGGAGGTCATGAATACTCCAGGATTGAGTACATACTTCCTTGCGCTGGCGCGGATTGGTCTTTCGGGGTTCGAAAAAGCGTCGATTAGGCGCGATGGGCGAGTAGAAAAGCGCTTCAAACCATCAACCGAAAGTCCATCGAACGAGTGTGGTGCAACGCAGTATGCAGTGGCAATATCGTGTAGAGCCTTCTTCCAAATCAGGTAATTACTTGCGATAGCAGTGTGAAAGGTTTTGCAGCTCTATGCGCGCAAGATCTGGACATTGTTAGATATCTGGCGGATAAGCACCTCAAGGCATAGTGAAGGACTTGACTTACACAGCTGAGCTGTAGTATTGAGAGTGGGTCAAGCCACGAGATTACTGCGAACAAAACATCAAAGTTGAGCCTTCGCAGCCAGGCGGGATCGGCAGAGCGTATTATTGGGGGTGCCGTGAGGTTGTCCATGAGTGACGTCAACGGGTACCGAGGCCGGCATTTGCCATGATTGGTTCCGGTTGAGCATGTTCTGCCAAAACGGCTGCATTGCGCGCAGCAGAATACTCGATTCCCACGCCTTACCATTTCAGAGAAACAGAACAGAACAGAACTCTGCCAGAGCAGCCCAGAGACTCTTGAGGGCCACGTCCACTCATCGGCCTACAGTGACATCGCTCTGTGCACTGACTTATCCAAACATCGACTGGTACGGGTCCCGTTGTTGTACGATTACGGATCAGTTGAACCCCTGAGAACCAGGTCTCGATTGATTGGTTTATGGGCCAACTTCTCTTCTCATCTCAGCAGCCTCATTTGTCTTCTCAATCGAAAATAGCACACTCTCCCGACGTCTCTGGTGCTACCTCGTAGCAGGATACCTCTCCACTAATCGCGTATCTAAGGAGCCCACAAAGCTACACGCTCACTACCCGGCCATTAATGCATGTGGCTTGCCAAGGGCGACAAACTGGCGCCAGGCACTGAGGAGCTACCAGATATCATACCACCCGCTTGTCACCTGCGGCCGAGAAATGGCCCGGGGTGGGTGGATCAGGGCGCAAGACCGGGGCGCTCTCTGTTGGTGTCGTCCCCGAGTATTTGACCCTTAGAGATGATGTCCTGCGGCTCGTGGTTTGTGGTAGGCATTCAAGAGAAGACTCGGTCGTGGGGGAAAACCCTTGGCGGTCCTATGCATAATTCTCTCGAGACCAACTCTACCAATGGCCCCACCAAGATTTCGAGCCGTATGCTATAGATGAAATCGAATAGCGGTCTCCACCTGCTCCCATGACCCCGGATCAATCAACCCGCTGAGTGTTGGAGTAGTTCCTGAGCATGTCAAGGGAATCTGAAATCCGGAAAGGATGCACCGTTTCTCTTTCTGCATGCTCTGCATTATAAAGTTGACCCTTTCTCTCCCCTCTCCTCTCAGACAACAACTCAGTCTCTATCACAACACATCCTCTCATATCTCCTCGTCTATTCTGCCCCATCAATGTCCGCCGCTCCCCAAGCTACTACGACTGCCAGCCCTGGGCATTTCCAACGCGACTACGCATCCAAATCTTCTGGGCCGTTGCTCTGGTACCTTATCGAGTCGTTGAAGCAGCCTAAAGCTGGAATCAACCTCTTCACTGAAGCAAAAGCAAGGGCTGGGAACATCAAAGACATCCCAATCATTGACGAAGCGTATGAGGACTATACAACTTTCATGAATCTCATTAACAATGGCTTCCAGAAGCCAGCACCAAAGAAAAAGGTGTGACTACCCTAATTGCCTGCATACCTCTACTTCTTCTTCGTTGTTACTGATATTATATCCACTCGCTCTCAAAGGTGACCATCATCGGTGCCGGCGTGTCCGGCCTTTGTGCTGGGTTTGAGCTCAAAAGAGCTGGTTTCGATGTTACCATATTGGAAGCCTCGTCTCGCGTGGGCGGACGTGTCATCACCTTCCGCGATCCAATCTTCGCTCCTCGCCTTCACGCTGAGGGTGGTGCTATGCGCATTCCTCAAGATCACTTCCTCCTCCATCGGTATCTTGACCTGTTCGGCCTTAACGAGCAGCTCTTCCCATTCTCAATGAAAGATAAAGTCATCTATTTGTCGGGGATGCCGGAAGGACAGCGCACAATGACCTACCACGACTTTAACACCAAGCTTACGAATCGAGATCCTACGCTCCTTGCTCTCTTTCCTGGACTTCGTAAGAACGAACAGGGCAAGAGGATTGATGATCTGTTTGAGACCGCTGTTGAGCATGTGAAGCAGGTCTGGCGCGAGACATATATCGCGGCGGGCGGTATCCTTGAACCTCCATATACCCCCCAAGCCCTCCAAGCTGCATACCAGAGGATCACTGTCGAATATGACAAATACACTCTTCGGTCATACCTGATGGAGGTGGCTGGCTGGAGCCAGGCTGCCATTAGCCTTTACAGTCTCGGGAGTCCGCACGTTGTTTTTGAGAATGGCTTCATCGAGTCCTTCAAGGATGCGTTCTTGTCCACTGGGGGGAGTACCGGCATGCAACAGCTCCAGTTCGGCATGGATGTCGTTCCGAAGGCATTTGCTCACGCCGATCCAGATGATCCTCTCGTGCACCACATCACATTTGGTGCCCGAGTCAAGCGCATCACAGCCGAGACCTTGGACACACACACTGGGAATGGGCCGGTGACATGTTACTACGACACGCCCACAGGAGACGAGGTCAAGGTCACATCAGACTATCTAATTCTCGCAATTCCTAACACATGCATCCGCACCATCAGCAAGAATCGTGTCTTTTCACCAGCTCACGAAATGGCAATCCAAGACGTTCGATACGTTGAGGTGACAAAGATTCTTCTCCAATACAGGGAGCGCTGGTGGAAGGAGCAGTTTATGAGGATGGATCAGGGTACCGACGGTGGTGTTGTCTGCGACCTCCCCATTCGCTACACGGTGTTCCCTGTGGAGAAAGATAACTCGCAATTTGCAAACAACAACCCTCGTGGAGCCATTATGGCTGCATATACCTTCCAGCAGGACGCCACAATCCTAGGTGGACTGAGCTCAGACCACCGTATCAAGCTTGCCGCCCAAAACCTGGACACCATATTCCCCCACGCCAACTCCCTTGATCTGCTTGAAGCCGCCACATCACAAGTGTTCCCTACCGATGAGCTTGCTGGAGGGTCAGCCTTCTGTTACTTCGGACCGTTCCAGAAGACCCAGTACCTCGAAACCATGTGCAAAACGGATTGGGAGGACAGAGTTTTCTTTGCAGGCGAGCAGGCGAGTTATACTCATGGGTGGATCCAAGGGGCACTTGAAGCTGCCCTACGATGCGCAATCCAGGTGCATGCGGCGGCAACAAGCATCCTACCCCAAGGTCAGAATTGATGTCGTGTCCAATTGTATTCTGTCAGACGATGTGTACCGTTCAATCACTTCATTATGTCCTATCGCGCTTAGTACCAATATATCATCTTTGTGTTGCTTACAGCAAGCCCTTCAAACCCACGGCTTCTGTGCTGGACATTAAGTCAACTCCGGCTCCTAGTCGCCACTGAACACGAATTGGTAGCAAATATGTTGTGATTAAGACCTTGAGAGCCAAAAGTTTTGCTCTACTCAATAGTAATGTATAGCACATAGTCCTACACGACAAGGAACAAACAAGTTCCTTGTCCAGAAGCTCTTTGCGTCTAGATTGAGAATCACGGTTCAGTCAAAAGATACGACCCCAACACTATGGGCATATGAATCATTTCCAGCTTCTTGGCCTCTCAAAATTGTCGTCCCTGATATCAGATCTAACGACGCAGGATCTGCTTCGTCTGTGCGCAGAAATTGAAATTCCCGATCTATTGCACTGCCAAGACTGCCATCTTCCGTGAAGGGGTGGAAGCTAGCATAGAGGGGCTCGTGATTAGGGTCGTTTTGACCGGGCCAAGCGAGAATAATGACCCCAACGCCTTCCACCATTGTGATCACATCAGGATCCGCCAGATCGAGGTTGAAGGGTAGGGTGTTGACGAGAATAGAAGAGGATGGGACGGGGGGGATTGCGTCAGTTGGGCGAAGGGATAGCAGGTGGAAAAGGTCTGCGGCAGGTCCGGTTGACATTGATTTTATCAAGACAGTGCCTCCACGGTGAGGCAGAGGCTTCTATAAGTCAAAAATGTATAAATACAGATGCGAAAACCCCGCGAGATCGGGAAAGAATCGGTACGAGCAAATGTAGGGGAGGGTATGGGTTTGTTGGATTCGGCGCTTCCAATGGGCCGAAGCTGACACTACACGCATCGGGGCCGACATTGCCATGATTGGTCGCTTTCGGTCAAGCAAATTACCTCAGTTACATCGCTACGAAACTCAGAGCAGCCGATATTAGGTTACCGGGAAGCCGTTTTCCGGGAAGATGGATATCATGGCGTGCTCTGACTCAACAAAACATGACATCCATCGGACGAGATTCACAGCCGATCAGAAAACAGCCATGGGCTATATTGTCTTATTAGCAAATAGGATACTGGAGCTGCCTGACAGTAATTGGCCACCTAGATCTCCATGTGCACTGGTACCCAACCAAAGGGGCTACCTACTGGACGTTCAATCCATTCTCTGAATGCTACTGCGTCTTCCTCTGCAGAGCCTCTAATGGAGCGTTTGGAAACCTCACGAAGGAATTGAGTCGTTCGGGAGTATTTGGGGTATACCAACGAATCGTGAGAGCGGTACAGGGCCCAGAGAATAGAATGAATCCTACAACGCAGCTGGTGGTGAGTACGAGGAAAATCATCAGTGGCTGAGGGATAGCGGAAAAGACGCAACTCGTCAATCCTGGGATCCATGTGCTGCCATGCCAGCGCCATCTTGATGTTCCATTGAAGTATATCCAACTCTCCAGGTTCGGCAATGTTCGGTACGAAGTGTTCCTTGACATGTTCTGGGCTCCATATTTGAGTCGTTGCTAGCACTTTCAATGGCTCCACGGAAAGCGGTAACGATTCCGGTGCTGTCTCGGCAAGTGCTTGATCAAGCATTTGCCTCGCAAGAGCGCCGAAGCCAGCAGGGGCAAAGAACATTAGCTTCAATCTTGACCGAAAAATATCTTTCACGTTTGGAGAATATATCACGCGGATGGGCTGGCCAGCTTGGTCTAAGAGTCTGAAAGTGTTATGGGGGTTCCACCCACTCAAGTATCAGGACGCACCACGAAACTGTCTTTTGAGCAGAGCATATTCTTCCTTCGTCGATGCTGTTCGATCCCTCCAGCTCATTACCCGAGCAACATTTTCGAGAAAATCGTGTTCGCGGTCACCGTTGAAAGTGTTGATTCCAACCATGAGTTCCCTGATGTTGAAAGAGGGGTCCCACTTGTATTTATCCTCCCCATAGGCTAACTCTTCAGAATCCTCCCCTTGAGTCACATTACTCCTCTGCGATATACTACCAGCAGAAAACAATGCTGAGCTTCGCGAGCAGGTTGAAATGCGCCTGAAATGAGGTCACTCACCTGAACGAATGATGTTTTGCTACCTTCCAAAGCGACGCATGCCTCAGTAGGCTCTCAAAACCAACACCCAACCCGTTTCTCACTAGCGCCGATCCAGCTGTGTAAGATGGTTCATCCAGTATGCCTGAGCCAAAAAAATGGATCACATCTCGAATCGCTTCGTCGTTCTCGGGGGGTCTAAAAGGATAAAGGTCTATGGGCTATGGTATTGCGGCTTCAATTATCATTTGCCAACCTCACCTTTCAATTGCCGGTGAGGACAGCCGACAGCTGGAATGAAAATATCATTAGCATAGATCGACTCAAAAGGATTGTAGGTATCTCACAGATTTACCGCGCACTCGGTCCATTCGTTGGCGCGATCAGCAATGGATTGGAGCGCTTGAACAGTTAGGTTTGAAGCGCTCAGATGCCCTCGGAGTATTCGGACGCCAAATCCCTGCAATTGAGTTGGAAATGGTATTTATTTCGGATTTAGTAGAGTTAAGAACCTTATCGGCGTATTTGAAGACACTAAGTATCCATTGGAACATCAGTGAGGCGTCAGGTTGTGATGAGTGTACCAGGAACGTACCGCAAAGGCATTGAAGGCTGCCTCCGATTGAGCCAATGCCCATCGACCCAGTCCATGTTGAAAACATTATATCCCGCTGGAAAGAGAATCGGGACGAGTATCAATAATGTCACATGAATTTAGAGCTTCCGCCTACTTTCCAGTGCACGAGCAGCCTTCGGTAGCATTAGCAGCCTCTTCCCGTCGTACCCCATTGAGCATATGTCCAGGTCAAAATTGAGGAGCACATCAAGCGGGCTCTTCGCTGACATCAACACAATCTGAACTCGCTTGGCAGGGTACTGGGATAAAAACGTAATGGTACGTGAGTTCCGCACTGCGAGGGTAGTGTCACGAGCGTGATCGGGGAGGTTCTTCTTCCAGATATCGAACACATGTTGTACTTTCTGGGTTGCTGCTGACGGGCTTAGGCCGTAGATGTAGGCGTCGATGTCGGAAGGAATATGCTTCTCGACGTCATTCTCGTGGACACATACAAGACTGGAGAGGACACTGCCACCCGCCACGAAGATATGGCTCCAGTCCATTCCTTCAAAGGCCCCAAGGGAAATCTTAGCAAAAGAGTTCTGGAAGGCTTCGAAGGAAGGCTGAACTTCGATTGCGGAAGAACGCTGATCATCGAGGAACATAAACCCTGGGAGGCGGTCGGGGTTCTCACGAGTAATGACCATTGGGGTCGAAGGAAGCCCCTGGAGCCGCTTTGATGTTGACGGTGCGAGGATGTACGGGACATGGCGTGCCCAGTCTACGAGCCCTTTCTCCCAATCAAAGGCCTCGACAGAAGCTGCACGTAGTTTCCGCTCGTTAGCGAAAACCCATTCATCAATATCCATTGTTAGGTCAGCATGTGAGTGTGTACTCCCAGATGCCTCGAGTAGGTCGCGAGCTCTCCTGAAAGAGCTGTAAGGGAAGTGGGGGGAGTTCCAAAGTCGTTTGAGAACGGGAGGCGGTAGATCGAGGAGGGCTTGAATATCTGAGTCACTTCCTTCTTCGACTGCGTCAACAACTTGGCGTACACTGTGCTCAAATAATGAGCTGCGGTTAATAGCCCGAGCCCGAGACCTTGCCGCCTCATACAGCTCGAGACGCATCTTGACAATACTTTCACATAGCTCTGCAAGGTCATCGCTCCAGTCTTTTGAGCGCATCAGCTCATAGATCTTGTCATATTGGTGCTGGTCTTGGCTGTGCATATCGTGGTCGCTCATTCTGCCAAACGCGTCAGATGAGCCTAGCACGCAAGTGGGCGCGACTTGTGGTGGATCGAAAGCGACAAGATCCAAATTAAGTCCAAGAATGAACGATTTTATCGCCTCAGGAGGGGACAGGGGAGGATGTCGTGGCGAAAACTGAGCTGGAGGCGTGATGTTTCACTGCGAGTTTCGAATGAGCATGCACTGGGTCAGGTGACTGTTGGTTCCCACGATCCTCACCTTGAAACAGTGGAGGAGTCAACTGAGGCTGAACTGAAAAACTCTTCATGGGAGTTGAGAGCATTCTCTCCGACGCGTCCAAAGCGTGGGCTCACAAGGTACTCCGATAGGAAATTGAATGATTGCACATCCACCGCTATCGCGTGGAGACATCCTCCGATCCCAGATTTGGTCTGCGTACCCAGAACAGATAGTTACTTTCTAATTGTGAAGGAGGCTCCATACCCCTAGCCGCCATGCTCCATCGACCATCAATGGGATTGAACGTCATACTCCGTACTTCAGCCTCTAATCGACTGGGCACACCCGAATATATAGTCGAAATCCAAGGAACCTCGGTGGAGAAGAAGTCGACCAACTCAGATGACTGAATGAATTTCGAATAAGTGTGTGTGCCTTTAGACACGATCCCTAGGAGATGCTCTGCCGCAAAGATATTGGTAAGATACGCGAGGGGCGTGCGGGATATTGTGGAAAGGAACAGATGCCCGCCAGGCTACGATAAATGAGGATAAATTCAGGATAAGGTCGACCGCGAGAGGTCCCGAACTTAAGAAGTCTCACCTTGACGAGGTTCGCGCAGCTGTGCAGGAACGCATTAGGATTGTCGACATGCTCGAGCACCTCCATTGAGCACACAACGTCGAATACGCGCCCGCTCTCCACTAAGTCAGTAGATGTGACATTTTCATAACTGAGCACACCAGCTAATCTACGGTCTAGTTGAGAGTGTATCTTGGCAATCTCGATGTTCGAGGAAGATGCGTCAATCCCCAGTGTCGATGATGCTCCTAGCCGAGATAGACACTGAGTCCAGAGTTCACGGAAAGTAAGTTTTGGGGAGAACGACAAGTGATAGAGTAGTAATATTCGAAACATACCTCGGAGAGCAGTCCGCCACCACATCCAATGTCCAAAACGTCCAGGCCAGAAAGAGCTTTGGTCCTTGGGGGTTGAGAGGAGCTCTCTTCGAGGCCCGTTTCGCGTATTTTGTCTCGAACGAAGGAGACGCGAGCAGGATTCATTCGGTGTAGCATAGCAAATTCGCCTCTCTCATCCCACCATTGCGAAGAAAGCTTGGAGAAGAACTCAATTTCGTCAGGATTGACTGTCGATGAAGAAGACGCGGTCGCATGCCGACATCCATGGGGCTGAAGTCTCGTGAGTGGTCGGGATCTTCCAAAGGCGAAGGCTGCACGTCGGGCGAAACGCGACTGCATGAAGCACGGCTCGGAGGCTCTTTGTTGGAGGTTGTTATCCAACTTCCCACGGCTCCGCCCAACAATGCTCCTTCCAGCGACCAGAGCAGCACGAACTGCAGCTCCTTGCAGAAAATTGTTAAACCCTATCTCTTCGAGGCCAATATCTTCATCTTCACTACGCTTAGCTCCATACCGTGCCATCTACTTTACCTCTCCTGGTGAAGCACAGAATGTCGTCACTGTGCGAACGGCGGCTCAGGATCTGACATCTCCGGCAGAAGGGGAAGTGCAACTCAGAATGAAACTTGCCCCAATCAACCCCAGCGATGTTAACGTCCTTCAAGGTGTCTACCCAGCAAAGCCGCGAGCCAGAACCGACTCTCACTTGGGTTTATCTGAGCCGTATTTCGTTCCGGGAAATGAGGGTCTTGGCGAAGTCGTTGAGATTGGCGGGGGTGCCACGGCATCGAAATCTGGCTTGAAAGTAGGAGACAGGGTAGTCATGGGCGTTCAGCAAGCTGGAACCTGGTCCTCGCATATGAACATCAAGGAGGATGGTCTCATCAAGGTGCAACCGAATGTATCTGACATCCAGGCGGCAACTATGAGCGTAAGTGGCTAGATAACCTAGAGCATTGTGGTATAGCTGGAACCTTATATATCTCTTTGTCTAGGTCAGATAAATCCCCCAACTGCACTCATGATGCTTCGTCATTTTGTCCAGCTCCCACCGGGAGCATTTGTTGTGCAAAACGGTGCAAACAGTGCAGTTGGCGAGTACATTCTCCCTCTCACGTTATTTTAACTATTAAAATCGTACCGTCTAGGCCAAGCTGTTATCCAAATTGCGAAAGCTTTAGGCTATCGCACTATCAATCTTGTACGTGACCGGTGCGTGGCTAATCCCGACTTGAGAATTATTTTGTTTGTTTTCCCTTTCCTCATAAGACTTCTCCATAACAGCCCAGATATTGGCTCTCTGAAGGAGTCTCTAGAGGCCCTGGGAGCGGACTATGTCTTGACCTATGACGAGTTAAACGACAAGAAAACCAAGGACACAGTGAAGGAATGGACCGGCGGCAAGGTCAGCCTAATTCGCGCTGATGACAGTCTAGCTACTTATTTGTTCTTTAGCCCATTCGTTTGGCGCTGAATTGTGTATCAGGGAAAGACACGACGTCAATGCTTCGGCTTCTTGGGTACGTGCTACAAATCCCGAGAATCAGGGCCAGTCATGACTGACGAGAGATGGATCTACCCCTTCTCAGTCAGGATGCGCACCTTGTCTCCTATGGAGCGATGTCAAAGCAGCCTCTGTCAATCCCCACCTCATACTTCATCTTCAAGAACCTCACCGCTCATGGTTTCATGATGTCTTCCTGGTTTGCGAAGAACTCCATGAGTTCGAGACGGGAAGTGATGGGTGAGATTATGAGTCTCTTTGAGAGAAAGCTAGTAAGTTCATGGTTTGGGATCATGAAAGGAGTTTCTCGACAAGATTTGACGCCCGTTACTATAGCTCAAGGAGCCGGTCCATGAATATGTGTCCCTCAGCGGCTCGGACGAGGCGATGACAGGGCATCTCAAAGATGCGTTGGCTAAAATCGAAGCTGGGTCGTACGGCTGGAAAGCTGTCCTTCGTTTCGATTGACAGGAAAAGTGGGTTTGCCATTTAGCAAGATCCTTACCGCTGTATCGACCATCTCGGATTGGCAACTAGCTCTCTAGGAAACAGCGCGTATAATATCGCAGATATTACCATAATCGGACGCGCATGGCGCTATACGATTTGTTCCCCAGTACAATGGACTCTTTTACCTTTTCTGGACAACCTTAACCCGTTTGGTCCGCGTAGAACAGCACGCGTTAGCACTTCATATTTGCGGAACTCAGGGGTTCAACTACTTAACCGACCGATAAGTTTACCAGCTCAATGTTGAATCGCGCCACTGGCCAACGTCAGAGCTACTGGTATATGGTCATACCTTTCAACTTGCTGTTCTGGGATACCGCCATACAATCTGGCAGCAGATGCATCAACTCTCGCTGTATAACCTGGTCTGCCTCAGTCCTTGACAAGGTGTGATTAATGGGCAGAACGTTGAGAAAGAGCTTCGTTCGCACGCGTCAAGCGTCGTCCCCTCCGTCCAATGTCAAGTACGTACCATAAAGTTACGTCACTCACCCGTTTTGCGGCAGTCAAATACCTATGAATCCGGTCCAACCCGCAAGCTTACTCATCTTCGAGCTGTTTCTCCAAAATTCTCTATCACAAGCCTCTCATCACATGACCCTGTGCTACCAATTTAGGAAGTTTCCCGAACATTCCCGATAGCTCGATGATCCAAGTCACGGACTCGTCTCCAACCTTCGAGAATACGCCAGTATCACGGCATGGCAGGGTATAAATACGACAGAGGGCGACGCCAAAGAGGTCATTGCCAACAACAAGCTTCATCCTCACGTCCTACCCAACAAAACAACTCTCAAGGAACATGTCTCTTTCCCGCTTCTTCTACAACGAGCCATTCCTCGCTATGCGCCAGTTTGACCGCTTCTTCGATGATGCCCTGCGCGGTCGCGTGGTGCCTATGCAAGGTGGCTCCGGCTCAATGTTTGCAAGCAACGGGTCCTCCTTCACTCCCAAGTAAGTTTGAACGGTTCCCCTGTCCATCACTGCTTCCTTACTCAACTGAATCCACTGTATAGGTTTGACCTAAAGGAAACCTCAAATGGTCTCTTGACGGCATCATTCGAGCTTCCAGGAATGACCAAGGACGACGTCAAGATCGAGCTGCACAAAGATCATATTACCATCTCGGGCGAAGCCAAATCGTCATACGAGTCAGATTCGGCTTCTCCGGCCCCTGCCCAAGATAGCGCCACTAGTGCTCCAGCCTCCGGTGCCGCTACCGAGAATGGAAACGACCAGGCCCCGAGATGGATCGTCCGCGAGCGTTCATATGGTCGCTTTGAACAGAGCCTGCCGATTCCGCAGGGAATCGAGGTGAGTTATTCCTCTCTGATTTGTTTGAAAGGTGGAAAATTGCTGACTTGTGCATTATTTAGGCTGACAAGATCAATGCCTCCGTCGCCAATGGTGTTTTGACTGTGACATTCCCCAAGGTTGCTCCAGCGGACCCTGAACCAAAGAAGATTACTGTCTCGTAATCCCATTCGTATTAGCCTGAAAATCGCCATATACCCTTGTTGTACAATAATTTTTCTGTAACAAGCCTCTGTTGCTCTCACTCTCAGCAATCCAATTTCTTCTACATGCACCGCTTGTCCCATATTCGATTTGACACTGAGCTTGACCAGTCAGTGCTAATTATTGTATGTCCCTTCAGGCTCGCCGGATGTATCTGCTGGTGGGGCTGCTGCCATATCTCATGATACGTATACGATGTGATACAGACAGACAGACAGCTCAAGGGCCATAGGGAACGCGTAAGGGCATAAGCAAGCCTACACAAAGAATTTCCAATGGCTGCGAAACTCATCAGTGAATCACCAGGCACCCGAACACCGCAATAATTTTGCCGATTTAATTATGAGCGCCAAGCGCCTATGAACTCGGTCCATTGCGTGGATTCAGACTATTTAGCAGCGGGATCAATGGCTATCGTCTCACGTCCAGCGGCAATCGAGCTGCTGGGGCTCAGATAGGGGACGTAAGCCTGTCTACGACCCACCATGACTTAGTGTACAGGAAATGACTTTGCCATAGCTTTGGACAAACGATGAAAGGCGGGCGGAAAGCTTGGCTTGGAATCGCATTCAAGCTTATGACGAGCGTTCGGTATGGTTCAGACTTTGTTGTCTCATAGCTAGCGGCCCCGAGCACAGGAGTAGGTATTGATTATATTGCCAAGGATACTCCAATGGGATTTTCAGTTACAGATTCCGTGAATAGAAGCTTCAGCGCTCAAAAAGCCCTCCCTTAGCACGGTCAAAGCGCGTTTGAACCCCCTCCACATTCGATATTCGATATTGAGAGTCGGGCCCTCCATGCTGCTCAACCTTGTAGCGACTTTTTGCTTTGTCTCGTATTCAACTGCTTCGCTATTCGTTCCTCGGGCCGTGTCATGCGCGAACGTGTTGGGCTTTGGCGTCGAAGTAGGAAGCATTTCTTACGGCATTATCACCTCTTCTGCTGCAGTTTGCGTCTGGTACGTCTTTGTGGCTCTGGAAATCATCTACAGAAGATCGACGCGGACGCTGAAGATAATTATTTAGTGATACCCCTGAGGATATTCAAAGTACGCAACATCTAAAAGTCCAGTATGATTGCTACAACTAGCGGCACTCATGGATGCATCCAGCTCTCATAAATTCTGACGCACTTTTGGAGTTCGCGGTCATGGACAGCGGGAGTGATCAAGCTGTCGTCAACTTGATTGAAGCTGCGATCCTGAGCCAGGCCGCAAATGGCAATACCTGCAACATACCCAGTTCCCGCAAGCGCTCCCCTGCCGAGGTTGCTCGTCGTAGTCATAAATGTGACTTTGGGCTCACGAAATGTGGTGTCTACTCTGGCATTCCCACATCATTTTCATCCTCCTCTCGTGAATCCGCTCCCGAGTTTTCGGCTATCTCTGCGTATGAATGCATTGATACAAACTTCAATCTCGAGAGTTGTGGTGGCTGCGTGATACCTTACACCCTTGGCCTCACTGCGGACGAGATTGACGAGCTAAGCGCAGGTGTGGACTGTTCTGCGAAACTTGGCGTGAGCGATGTTGAGTGCCAGATGGGTCGCTGCGCGGTGCACAAATGCAAGAAAGGTTACAATCGCGTGCCTGTATTGCAGGAGAATGGCGAGGCGCTGTTTGATTGCGTGCCGAAACCGCGTTCGATGGCAGATTACTTGCACAAGCAGGTTGGTGGAGTGATGTAGTAAGAAGATCAGTAGAGGTGTGTTCTTCCTGCTATTCCCGCCCTCAATTTATCGTAGAGATTAACTGTTTTCCCCCAGCATCGTCTTATTAGGCGCCTTGATACTGTTGTCGGTGATCTCAAAGAGGCTGGAAGTTCCTGCCTAGGTGATCGCCGTTGCACACGCTTTCCTGGACATGCCAGTTGCATGGATAGAGATATGGAAATTTTGCAAGAAACGTCCTCTAGATATTTTTTTTTTATTCAAGATACCAACGCTTAGGGTTATCACATTCGGTCATAACATTAGAAACCAGCTGTTGTTATTCAAGATTGATGCCTATGAGCAGCGTTCATATTGCAGACTGCGATACCAGAAGACAAGAGCAGGTCGAAAAACTACGAAAGATGATTCCTGGGGGAAAAACGTGAAACCTGTTGTTGGACGTAGTGAGCGTGGCAGGTGCTTGAGCGACGTGGTCTTAGCGTGTTTGCAAAGGGCACACAAGATTATGCTGAGGTCAGCCACGTGACGTGTCTGACGCCCAACAAAGTCACCCCAACTCCTCCTGCTGCACTCGATTCCAGCTCTCTAGGAAATCTCTAATTTTTCTCTACTGGTACTGGACATCCACCTGGGGCGCTCCGCGTCGCATTAATCCCTACTCGGGACCAAAATAACCCGAGGCTCCAAAAATCCAGCGCGCAATGGTTCGCGCAGTACGTGTCCATGAGCCCTGACGCGATTCGCATTGAAAAACCTACAAAACCTCTGACTCCATGACCCTTATCACGCCGATAGAACTTCCATTGGAGGTCAGCATGGTCAATGCTGGCCCTCCTAGCGACGAACACAGTGTTCGACACTGCTCGAGCTGCGCCGCCGACCGCCGACTTCAAGAGCCTACCAGACAGGATATTCTACTTCGAAGATACTACCGTGAGCCCTCTACGTGCTATCGCTATGCATAGAGTGGGTCTGTTGACGCCTGGCTCCAGGTTGTATTCTATCATGACCCTGTCGACCATAACCTCTACATCTCCGAAGACGAAGGTGCCAAATGGGGCCTCGTATCTGATATCCCCCATGGAGATGCACATATGTTCATTGAGCACCCTTATAACAACCGCATCGTGAGTGCACTGATATTCACCCTGACCACTCTCATAAGTGAAGTGCTAACGTGGAACCTTGATTGGTGCTGCGCACGCTCCTCCTCATTATCTACTTAGGCTTATGTCATGTCAAGGGGCAAGAAACACTGGCGGACCACCAACCGTGGAAAGCTCTGGCAATCGTTTGAGCTTCCGTCAAAGATTGCTACGACCGGTGCCCCACTATCTTTCCATGCCGACAAGTCGAAGGAGGGTCATGTCCTGTATCAAGGCACCAAGTGTCATGGATTCCTTCCGTGGGAGAAAGATTGTGATGACGAGGTAGATGCATTCCGTTATACAGCAAGGACTTCTGCCTAACATAAACTCTCCCAAGACATATTATACCACCGACGGGTTCGAATCTCATGCCCTCCTCTTGGAGAAGACATCAACCTGCACCTTCGCACATGCCACTCCCCAGCTTACGCCTTCCGTCAGTTCTAACCTGATCCTTTGCGTCGCATTCGAAGGTTCATCAAAGGGGATGCACTCACTTGCAGACTCGCGACTCTTCTCGTCCGAAGATTTCTTCAAGGACGATAAGAAAGTTGTCGACTTTGGATCGTCACATCCAAAGGCAGGACGTGGAGTCGCGGCTCTTGGTGTCGTCAATAAGTTCCTTGTGGCAGCTATGAGCGATCTTGTCAACGCACCCGCGAATGGCCCGAGTGAGATGCTTCTCTATGTATCTCTGGATGGCTATACGTGGTCCCATGCCAGGTTCCCCCACGGCAGCTCTTCCAAGCTATTCGAGAACGCCTACACTATCGTCGAATCAACTACCCACTCTCTCGCTGTGGATGTCCTCACCCATACCAAGAGCACGATTGGAACGCTGTTCGTCAGTAACTCGAATGGGACGTATTTCACCGAGTCCCTGAAGGATACCAACCGCAACGAGTTTGGTTTCGTCGATTTCGAGGATGTGCAAGGCGTTGAGGGCGTCGGTATTGCCAATACAGTCTCGAATGCGCAAGACGTTGATGGTATGGGTCACTGGAAGAAGCTTAAGAGCGTGATCACGTTTGACGATGGTTTGTACCTCTTCTAATACAACCTGTGGATAATGCCTAACTAATGGGATACCCTTCATAGGTCGTTCCTGGGCACCTATTGCTGCGCCTTCCAAGAAATTAGACGGGAGCTCATGGTCCTGCACACCCAGCACCGAATCTGGCTCTTCATGCTCCCTCCACCTTTACTCCGTTACCTCGCCACATAACATTGGCCGTGTCTTCTCCACTACTGCCCCTGGTATTCTTATGGGTGTCGGCAATGTCGGAGCTACGCTCAAATCCTATGATGAAGGCGATACCTTTATCAGTCTGGATGCTGGTGTGACGTGGAAGATGATCAGGGAGGGTGCAGCGAAGTACGAGGTCGGCGACACTGGTGGTGTCATTGTTTTAGTTGACGATGAAGAGGCCACCGACTTCGTCGAATACAGCACCGATTTCGGCTCCACCTGGTACGCTACAAGCTTAGCACCTTTTCAAGTGCTGGGCTGACCATTTATTCTTCTAATTAACAAACTACAGGAAGAAGTACGATATTGGAACCAAGATCCGGGCCCGTCTCCTAACCACGGTCCCAGACTCGACCTCTCGGAAGTTCATACTGCTTGGCACCCGCCCTCGTGGGACTGGTGGTGATCCCCATGCGGTTGTCTTCCTTGATTTTGCGAATGATGAAACTGGTGGTAGCAAGCTCCGTGAATGTGAAGATAACGATATGGAGAAGTGGTATGCCCGACCTCAAAACGGAAAGGAGTGTCTCATGGGTCACAAGGTACGCCGATTCCGGGTAGTACAGGCTCGGCCCTCGCTTAACTGTGCTTCCCATGTAGCAATGGTACAATCGCCGCAAACCTGATGCAGCGTGCTATGTAGGCCACAAGTTCCAAGAGCCCGTCGAGCATGAGGATACTTGTGTCTGCGAGAAGGAGGATTACGAATGGTGAGTGATATTCTCGACAACGAAAGATAGCTGTCTGATCATCTGCCCTTAGCGACTATAACTACATTCGCCAAAATGGTGAATGTGTTGCCGTGGGACCTGAGCCTATCCCAGCTGGGAAATGCCCTGGAAATTCTGATGGTGAACACTATATGGGCTCATCCGGCTACCGCCTGATTCCTGGAAATACCTGCAAGAAGGATGGCGGAGTTGTCATGGACGATCCTATTCGGAAAGATTGCTCGCAAGGTACGTAGTAATATCCACATTGTGATCTTACTCTGACATTTGGCCCTTGCTCGTGAAGCCCAACCTCCAGAGGGCAATGCCACACACCAACCTGTAAGTTTACTCGGCAAGTAGTCCAAAGTGGTCTACAGCTCACATTTCCCCATCAGTTTGAGTTCCCGCAACAGGTTGTCGCGCATTGGTGGTTCCGCGAATCGAAGGTAACTTCATTAATCGTGTAAAATGACGACAGTCACTTATGTACATCGACCTCCCCATAGACTCTCATAGCTCAGCTACAGGATGGGGAGGTCTGGCAATCGGGCAACGAAGGCTACTCCTGGGCCATCCCGAAAGCTGTGGAGAAGGAGAAGGTCCTCGCTGTCTACTTCCACTCATATTCCAACGATCGTGCCTATCTCTTCACAAAGACGCAAGTGTATATCACAACGGACACTGGACGTTCTTACCACGCTGCAGACCTCCCAACGGAACCCAACATGCTCGGCCTCCAGCTCCTCCACACCCATCCCCTTGACAGCGACTGGCTGATCTTCATTGGTGCCGTTGACTGTACCAAGACTACAGGAAACTGCAGAGCTGTCGCCTACTACAGTCTCAATCATGGCCGTGACTGGACAAAAATCGAAGAATACGTCAGAAGCTGTTCGTGGGCTAGAGACAAAGATCTCAAGATTGATAGTCAGCTCATCATGTGCGAAAGTTATCGCGACAAGAAAGGTTCCCAGCTTTTCTTTGGCGGAAACAACCCTCTCGAGCTCTGGCTTGGTGGCAACTTTTACAAGAATCGCAAAAAGCTGTTCAACAACATCGTTGGGCATGCCAAGTTTTCAGAGTACTTGCTCGTAGGAGAGGTACGGTATTACTGTGATCGGGTACCTGGACAATGGTAACGTTTCTTTCCAGGTCACGAAAGACTCACTGGACCTTCAAGTCTCGTTGGATGGCCGCACTTACCATAAGGGCGTCTTCCCACCATCGATGAACCTGAACAATCATGTATGATGAATTCTACCCTTCAATGGTTTAGGCCAAGACTTACGCACACCTATTCATCGCATTATAGGCTTACACCATCCTTGAGTCGAGTACCGACTCTGTATTCCTCCATCTCACTACTTCATCAAAGCAGGGTGCAGAAGTCGGCAACTTGTTGAAGTCCAACTGGAATGGAACCTACTATGGACTCTCACTTGAAAATGTGAACCGCAACCAGGGAGGATACGTTGACTTTGAGAAGATGATTGGTTTGGATGGAATCGCGCTTGTTAACGTCGTAGCCAATCCATCGGAGGCCGGCGTTTCCCTCAAGAAGAAAGTGCAGACGCGCATTACTCACAACGATGGTATGCAACTAGGCGTACAGTTACACCACGTTATTCACATATTCATCACCTTTCAATCTTAGGTGGTACCTGGAAGGCAATGACACCCCCAGCAGTCGATTCCACTGGCCAAAAATACCAGTGCAACAGTGTTGTGAGTCCCATTTTCTCTAGTCTGCCCTACATTACTGACGCTCAGGCTACCCAGAAATGTGCTCTCCATATCCATGGATACACTGAACGCATCGACGCCAGGGCAACCTACAGCAGCCCATCAGCAGTCGGTCTGATGATGGCCGTCGGCAATGTCGGAGAGTACCTTGCCCCATATACCGAGTCGGATACTTTCTTCACTCGTGATGGCGGTTTCACCTGGGAAGAAATCCGCAAGGATGCTCACATGTTCGAGTTTGGTGACTCTGGGTCGATTCTCGTCCTTGCCAACGACGAAAAGTACACCGATCGCGTCCTCTACTCGACGAACGAGGGTATGGACTGGAAGGAGTATGTTTACGGTATGGATCTCCGCGTGAGAAGCATCGTCACTATGTCCGCAGAGACAAGCCGGAAGTTCGTCTTGTTCGGGCATTTGTCAAGTGGAAAGTCAATGGCGATCCATTTGGATTTCTCTGCAATCACGAAGCGGCAATGTGAGTTTCTCTTCGCTGTAAACCACGTCACTAAATATGTATTGAACGACGGTCTATTATAGGTAAGCTGAGTGTCGAGGATCCGAACAACGATGACTTCGAGCTTTGGAGCCCCAGCGAAGAAAGGGAGGAGGCATGCCTCTTTGGTCGGCAGGTTCGATTTTATCCTGGAAATTTCGTTTCCTTTCGCTTAGCCTTCATCATTTGCAGACTTTGTATCACCGCCGTCTTCGCGATCGTGACTGCGTCGTCGGGAACCAGATTAAGAACGAGAAGAAACACGTCAAGAACTGCGAGTGCCGGATGTCTGACTTTGAATGGTATGTTACCTGCTACTCATCATTGTGTAAACTCTTGTCTGTGTACTGATCATTTCGTCCTTCTGCTTCTTAGCGAATTTAACCACATTCGTGATGAGGACGGACATTGTGTTCTCGCTCCTGGCGCCTCCGCCCTCACTACGGACACGTCGGAAACTTGTATCATGGACCCAGACTCGGACGCGTGGTATGAGCGTACGGCGTATCGCAAAATCCCATACTCGACCTGTGAGGGCGGCGAACGCCCTGATCGTGGTGTTGAACATAGCTGCGGCGGCGTTAGGGGTCACGGATTCTTCTTTTGGATGTCTGTCCTCATTTTGCCGTTTGGGTTCACTGCCTTGGTTGCATGGTGGTATTACAAGAAGGGCCACAAGAGAGGGTGCGTTTATCTGACCTGCTTGTTTTGCGTCTCGATTTGCGTCTCGATTTGCCCCCCGCTCATATTATTCCTTCCTTTCCTAGGCATATCCGTCTCCCCGACAACAGCTCGCGCGAGGCGTTGCACTCGCCGCATCTCGGAGGCGACTTTGGCGATGGTGGTGTGCTCGATACCCTTGCCTCCGTTCCATGGTTCCTCCTTGGCGTCGGCGCTACGGCCTGGTCAGCCGTCGTCAATATGCCTATCTGGGACTCGCTCCGGAGCCAGAGAGGCTATAGGAACGTTCCCATCGATGAGGATGCGAGAGTGCTCAGGTTCGAAGATGATGACTAGTTTTGTGGACATGGTTCAATTTATGGATGTCAATAAATAAATCGGGATGATTGTCGTTGACATCACTCAGGAGCTTTGTTTGCCGACTTTTATTTATACGATTACCCTGCGTGTAATTACTATAGTAGTTGGCTGATCTCATGCTTATTCCAAAACTCAGTCACTGTATCCGATGACCGTTAGTTCAGGATAGAATTGTATAGTACTGAGAGAAAAAAGTCAAACATCGAATTTCCGCTTCAAAAAAAGCTCCAAGTTCCAAAAACTTTCTCCATCAGACCCGTCTGCAGCCCGTCCACATACAGAACCATTGTTGGTGGTAGTAGTCAGCTTCCCATCCAACGACCAAGAAAACCGTCCAGCTTTAGACAATATAAGAGCGGGAAGAACGACCGGGCGCTGATTGGCTCGCTCATGGTGGTGCGTGCCCGCTATACTAATCTGCCTGATACTGTCACATTCCGCACTTGGTTCTCTCCATCCTCCTCCCGCCATCCTGCATTCGCTAGATGCTATTTACCCGATGATTTGGTGCGAATATAGCTTTTTATTATGCTGAGGCTATTCGTAGCCGCGTGGGTCGTATTCGCTGCCCTCGGGATACTTGATGGTGAGCCCAGTGATTGCCGCGTTCAAAAGCATGGCCATCGTTCTCTGATATCCACACCCTATACCAGATGGCTCGCGTAGATGCTGGGATGCCAATCCAGTCCTGTGAGTGCCGCGGATGCCTTTGCTGTTCATCGGCGACTCACGTTTGGTGCCGCGCTCATGATACAACAACCGCTCCCACCCTGCCTCCCATTTCTACTCTCCATACCTTTCAATAACGTGTCAGCCTGATCGACTAAGCTAATCAGCCCGTAATCCCACAAGTTGCTACGCTTTTCTAATAGGATGACCTGGAGATGGTTGCAGTATGAAGGTTCGACCACCATTTATGATTGGCCTGACTGATTTGCTCGCGATTTCTGGCCTCTGATCTTTCTAGGAGATGGTATGTACGTGCTCAAAACGTGTAAACGAACATTTCTTCGATATTCCCTAACGGAACACTCCGCATGATCGTCCAGCTGGCTCCCTATGATACCTAGGCGTCATGTACCCTCACATAGATATGCATCATTAATCAAGATCCACTTCAATATCATCGTCTGCATCATACATATCAAATATCTTCATAATATGAACTTGATCATGTCAATCGTTCTTTGGAGTTGACATATTCCGTACCTGTTCCCCGCTCTTCATCTTTGGCCCTGCCTCAGAGTCTTCTCGCTTGAAAATTCAATAAATCTCAAAATATATAATATCTGAGGTGGCCGACCATCGCAATCATCGTGATTACCAGCTTGGCATGCTTTAGAGACAGGTTTGAAGCTCAAGTCTTTCAATCAAGCTGAACACCTTGGGCCATCGTTCAATAACACACACATCATACAGCCAAATTCCTCACGGACAGATTTAAACTCTAAGCTAATTGCGCATGACGGTTTGTCCATTTTCCGCCGGAGCCCTGCTCTTCTTGGCGATGCACTGAGTTTGTGAAGTGCATTGTGCTCGCGCAACACACCATTCCATCATCGATCGTGATTTATCAAAGGAGATTTTTCCGAATCATGTAAATAGTACCTGAACCTTCACGAAATCTGCTGCCCCGCGCTGCCCTTGACGCCATATCTTCTCAGCCCGCAGCATGGTCTTGAGCGTCCTTTTGTCCTTTACTTTTTCGTTTTGTATTCATCCCATCGCATGAGCCTTTCCCACAAAATCATCCTGAATGAATGACGATCCAGAGTTAATGTCGCAAATTATGACTGGACACTGAGCGTAGCTTCTGCTGCCTCGGCTGCAAGTGTAACTCAAGCATAACAAAAATATTAAGGGGAGTGTATTAATCATCAAAACGGAAAAGTTCCCTAGCACGAATCGCATCTGCCACAGTCTCAAGTGAGAGATGATTGGGATTATCTCGCACACAGTCTACTTTAATGATGTAACAAGAATTGTATATGATGCCAGAGCGTTCAAGCAAATAAAATCGTACTTCGCAGCCGCGAGGAATGTGAATCATGTAATCTCGCAAGCACCGTGCATTCTAGTCCATTCCAGACTCCAAGTGAAGTTCTCGTCACTTCTTAGTACGTCTGCGTCATTCATCCAGCAAGTAAGCAATCAATCAAGCCCTTCGATCAGTCGATAACAGCGATAGCAGCATCCCATAGCGAATAAAGTCCTTTCGTAACCGCAAGGGTGACCACCCCACCTATAGCTTGCCAGAACGCGTGCGAAGGACACGTTTATTGCTAGTTTCACGGACAAGGCTTCCTCCGATTTTCACCTCAGCACGTCTAGTGGCATCGGGGGTGTTGCTCTGAGGTGGTGTGTTGGTGTCAGGTTCCTGGGGGCCCACTCGATGCCCACTACGGAGGGTGATGGGGACACGAGGAGTAGGAGATTCAGAGCGCTGTTGTGATGAATGGTCCTTCGAGCTTTCTGATTCAGGGCTGCAGAGTGTGAGAGATTGAACGATGAAGAGGGGTTCATTCAAGCTCAACGCCAAGCGATGGTCGATTATTAGATTTAGGGAGCTACTCACTTTATGTCATCTTGACGCGCTCCCTGCGTGATGGAATCAGAGATCGACGACAGTGCTACTTCCAAAAGTTTATGCTTCTCTGGACTATTGATGACATTTCCGTTGGCGCCTACGGGTTCGATCGGGTCTGCTACAGTGAGGAAAGATGCAGTTGACGAGGGAGGGCCTGGGCTTGGAGTGCGTTCTGCTTCCAAGAGCCAATCGACTTCATCAGCAGAGGTGGCTGACCAGCTTGAAGGCGATGACTCTCTTGAAGGAGAGATGAAGGAGGTTGTCCTATGATATGGAGTAGTGAAGGGAGCGATGTCGATCTTGTTTTTAGTGATGGAGCGTGAGGAAGGTCCTTTCCCTGGTCGAGGAGGCGAATGAGCATCCGTGTTCAAGTGATACCCTTCCATGAATGCGCCGTTTTGTTGGTCCCACTGAGCTTGACCGCCTTCTACAGCGTGTACGTCAGCTTGCGTTGGATCAAGATGAGAGTAAAACACGTCTCGCCTGCTGGGACGATCCAATCATAATGATTTAGAGCTCTTCCAAGGAAGATACAATCTTCGACCCATCGCATATAGATCACCTGCGGAAGTTCGAGTCCTCGAGTCAGAGCACTTAGGCACGGCGAAGACTGGGGCAAAGAAGCAACCTTGCCCATCCTAGAGAATCTGGTACCCGTTAGATTATGTGAGCATGAACCACAGGGTGATGGTTCGAGAGGAACGAACTTTACAAGTTCTGGGTCGTTTTCCCCCGACACGACGTTCACATGGAAGCGTCCAGCAGTCTTCTTAAAGGAGCCTCCCTCTTCGCGGAACCGCCTAATGTCCGCCCTATTTTTCGCAAAACACTCAGTAGAGAAGGTAGCAGAGAAATCTTTGAACAGTGCCATCAGGGGTTGACTAGCGATTGATACGAAGTGGTCGCGATGTCTCAAGTTGGTTGTTCAACGAGCGATGAACTTTGAACATCCTCACGTGGCTGCTTTCGATGGCAGAGTGGAGCCTCCGACTGCCAAACCGCTCGAGCAACTTCTGCTTTCCATGGAACATGTCGTTTTTCGTAGTACTAGAGAGAGTGCGGCTGGCTCTTACCAGTCGAAAATTAATTTGACGAAGGTTCTCGTCTGTCAAGAAGAGTTGGTGGCGGTTACGATTTTACACTATCACTATTGTTCTGCAGGAAAATAGGGTACATAGAAAAGACAACGCGGAAGTGCATCGCGTTTTCAATGTCGATGTTAGTACTGGTAAATTTACCGGGAACTAGCACGCTTGTATGGGGATCAAGAAGTTGATAAAAAAAGCGGGGGAAAGACTGGTAGTCGGCTCATCATCCATACGTCTATTGTCTTTGGTGCCCGCCTTTCAGTAGGAATCAGTGCAAGATAGCCTCTTCCAGTCTTCCAACAAAGAGCGAAAGGTGAGCAAGACTGATAGGCAAACGACTACTCCAAGACGTCAATAGCAGCAACATCAACAGTAACACCAGCAGCAGTAGCAGTTGTCGTAGCAGTATAGCGGGAGCCGGGAGACACCACACGAGTAGCATCTCGCAGAACAAGCACAACTAGTAGGTGCTCGATTGTGAGCGAGCTCCGCCTTTACTAGCCTTTGGCGGGCCGCGGGTCGGCTTTCCCGCACGGCTATTCTCGCCTTTAGCTGTTGGAATAGCATGTCGAGGATGCTTTTCATGGTGGGGGCTGCTGCGTACGGCAGGGTTGACAGTGGTCCAACATGGAAGTTTGAATAACAGAAAACGTCGTTTAGCTCGGGAAAGGAAGAGTGCGCGGGTAAGTTCGCATGAAGAAAAGTAGATGCTCACCGAGAAGATAGAGGGAGCTTTCCTTTATTCACTTGACGTTTTTTGTCCGTGAGCAATTTGCTCTTTGATCCGCTTGCCTTGGAGGCTTCGAAGTAAGGGATAGGGTGGTTTTTGTTAGTCATCTTCGACGTACGTGATGCTGAAGATGCAAAGGGAGAAGCAAGCTTTGCGGGGCGCTCGGGTAAAGGCAGTGGATATGGGGGCGGACGTGGGGACGAACGTGGGGACGGAAGGGGTGATGGCGTGCAGGAGGCGGTGACGACAGAGGGGGTGCCACAGCGAGGTATCATCTCTGGTGGCGACTCTCTGGTTGTCGCGGGCTCGGCTAGCTGTGTAAGGGAAGTGGATGAGCGTGAAGGATGCTCTTGGTCTTCTTCGTCGGGGGTGTTGATAGGTTCTGGTGTCAGGTCGAGGTCCTTCTCTTCAGTGGTGAAGATGTTCTCTGAAGTGCTGGCGTCTTGGCGGAATTTGGGGTCCGGAGCTTTGTTAAAGCAAAGTGGAGGGTAATGGAAAAGGTAGGTTAAAGAAGTACAGTGGGAAGGTGACAGGAAGCGGTTCTGGTCGCAGAGAAGGGCGTACTTGGGAATTTAGGTGCCTTCATGTAGATATCTGGAATCTTCTCGAACTCTGCGAACTGCCCCGCATGCTCGTCTGTAATGACCATGTTGGAATGTGTTTATAGAGTTTCAAAGTGGTGAAAGGCTCACCGATTGCTTCGAATTTGTACAGAGGAAGCAGTTGGTGGAAAAGGCGACATTCTTCGATCCAAATGATGTTATAAACCTAGGCATAATTCAGTCATGCTGCCTCGCGAATCATGTTGGAAGTCCTCCAAATGGGATCGACCTTTTCATGTTGGCGGTACCATCTAACATCCAAGTTTCACTATTAAGATCGAATAGAAGATTTAATCCCACCGAAATGGACGCACGTGCGATACTGAGGGTCATTTTTCCTTGTGACGAATTTGAGGTTCTTCCGGTCGCTCGATTGCTCGAACGACCCTCCGTTGTGGATGAACATTCTGACTAGATGCGCTTGATTTCTACAACTGCGAGAAAACTGAGCTGAAAACCCCTCAAAAGATATCGCGGTGGTCTTCATAGTGATAGTGATAGTCAGAGTCGAAAAAGGTTTGATTGGCTGTTGACGGGTGTTGTTCCGATGTCTCAAGTTGGTGAATGGGCTTCCGTGAGTGGGGGCGTGGGAACTTGCGCGTTTTTTGATCTGGGCCCTCTAAGCGCCGGTTGTTGCCTGTCAGGTTCCGGCCATCACCTTGCTCGTCGTCGTCCGACTCGCGCTCTCTCGTGTCTCTCTCTCGTCACTCTCTTTTGCTTTATCGTCGACTCCACGTTCATTCGTTCTACTTGACAATCATGTCGCACGACTCGTTCCAGAATCAGAACCGCAAGATGGTCCACAAGCGTGTGGGCCCCAACGCTCCCGGCGCCCCTGCGAATCCTGGAGGTGGACCTGGAGGTAAGCTTCGCGATATATGCCCGAGCCCGCCCGCCAACTGCCACTGACAACGACGACCGATGCTACCCCACACTCGTTGTTGATCGCATTCAGGGAGCGTCGTCGGTGGAACATCTACCACCAGTACGACCTCATCCGAGATCCACACCTCGACATCCACCACGACCACTAGCTCACCCTCGAGCACCTCCACCCACTCCTCGACCACTAGCACCACATCGTCGTCGAGCTCGACCACTTCCTCGTCTTCTACTACCTCGAGCTCGAGCACGTCTACCTCCACCTCGACTACCACCACCTCCAATGCCGTGCCCACCACGATGACCAATGTCCAGCAGACCACCACCACCACGGTCTTTGGCTTTGACACGAGCTCCACCACGACCTCTGCCCAGTCTACCTCCACTGTTGATCCTAGCAACAACTCGACCGGCGCTACGAGCTCCTCTGGCGGCAAGGTCGCTGGCATCGTCTTTGGTTGCATCGCCGGTGTTATTGCCGTCCTCATCTTCTTCTTCTTCATCGTGAGTCTTTCTCTTGCTTTGCTTCCTCCAAATTTCTTCCATCCTACCCTGTTGCGCGAACTTTGCGCGCCCATATGGTAGCCTTTGTCGGAATGAATTGACCCCAAGTTCTGGACCGCGTGACTGACTTCGAAACTCCTGTGATCCTCTTCTCCCCTCTCTCCACATCTCCTCTCTTTCTGTATGGGATTTTCTCCTCTCGTTCACAGCGTCGCAAGATGCGCACGAAGCGCGACCGTGGAATCGATGACTGGACAAACCGTGCCTCGTTCATGCGCAACAGCATTGCGTTGCCCGACGAGATCGGCAACCGGCCAGTCGTCGGCTCTCGCAATGCCATGGCGCTCGCGCGTGCCAACATGGGCCTTGATCAGAACCCCCGCGAGCCGGAAATGGCGCAGACTGCTGCCTACCCTCCCACGCAATATGGTGGTTACGGAGGTCATCAGCAACAATACGACGACGGCTATAACAACCAGTACGGTGGTGGCCACCAGCAGCAACATGGAGGATACTATGATCAGCAGAACCAGTACGACCAGCAGCCCCAGTATGATCAGCACCCTGCGGACGGCTACTATGACCAGGGCCACCATGAGGATCACAAATACTCTGACCTTGCACGCCAGCTTGAGGTCCCCGCTGTTGCGCTTACTGCTCAGAATGGTGGTGGTCAGTACGCTGCTGAGGGCGGTCGCAACTCGCCTCCTGGTCGTAACCTCAGCGGCAACGCGTATGGTGGTGCCCCGAGCCACACCACTCGCTCCGGCTCGCCCGTCGACCCGAACCCTCAGATGGCGTACCACAACCAGGCGTACGGCCACGGCCACGGTGACGACGCGTACGGTGGAATCTAAGGCACCTTCCCTCCCTTAGATTCACATCTTTTCTATTACGTGTGTTGTTGTCGTAGCTGTTTTTTCTTCTTCTTCTGCAGAATATTCATTTCTGTTCTGGTTGCTTGTGGTTTTTTCACCCTTCGTCTGCTCTATTTTCTGTCTGTCCCTGATTACATACAGTAATACCCCTAAAACCCCGTGATGTGTACTACCTCCTCGACTCTTCTTGGGTATCCTTATTTACCCCCCTTCTCTCCTCCTCTTGCCTGCGTGTCATCTATACCTTTCCTCCCTTGCGCCGCCTTCTCTCTCCCCTCGACAATCATCGCGACGCGTCCACTCTTTCATGGCGGTTGTCTCCCCGCGACGGCTGCTGTCCACTCGTTTTCCTCTATTTATTCATTCTGTTTTATTTACGACGCGCCCGCAAACCGTTCTTGTGTTTTGAGTAGATTCATTCTGAGAATGATGATGAAAATTATTCACCAAAACGACATCGACTCCTGTCCTGGCTGTGGAGGTCTGCGTGTCAGCTCTCTCGAACGTCGCGATTGCCCTAAGAATTGTGAGATGAGAATTCGGTGCTAGTCTCTCCATATCGTACATGGAGATAGGTTTGACAACATCCAGTAACTAATTTGTACAAGGAATAATCAATTAGCTCCCGAAGCCAGGTCATCGGAGCGTTCAGTATCATCATGATCGAAATACGCAATCATAACGGTCATCGTCCGTGGATCAGGCCCTTGTCGTGCCTCCTGGAAGACTGCTTTACCCGAGACTAGACAGAGGGGACCCAATGGACCCCAATTATCTGAGGACGGCGAAGAAAGCTCCCGTTTAACGGGCTGGCCAAAGTTGCCATCTTCCGCCATGAAGGGAAAGAAGTTTGATATGATCCGTGGGTCTTCCCTTTTGGTCGGCATGTCCATGAGCATGATTATACCTCTCCCAGGCTCGTCCACAAACTGTGCGCAGTCAGCGTGTTGCTGATCTCTGATGAATATTTCAGTTATTTGAGGCGCATGCTTGGGAGCAGCTGTGCCGCGGAGGGAGATGGTGTAAAACAGCTCCTCGCGATCCTCATTGGATGGAATGAGCCTGAGTATGGCGATTCCAGAGCGTAAGGCTGGGGGTTTCCATCCCTCTAGAATATATAAACCTGAGAATGGAAACCCTCTAATTCCCTCCAGAAAGGGGTATGAAATTGTGGCAACTGGTTGGACGAGCTCAAAAGACTCTTTACTCCCCATTGGATGAAGTTTAGGGATTTCCACGATGGTGATTTCTCTCATATTGCGAGGGAATATGTAGAGGTAAGGGGGTATCAATGTGAATGAGGAGCACCAATGGGAAATGACAGACTAGGGGTCGCAAGGTCAGTGATGTGCAAATGTGGCCGCCTGCCCAATCACAGCTTACCGTATCAGAATCCGGTCGCTTTATTTTACCAATCAGGTTCTCTTTCCAGTTCCATGTAATAATACAAGATACTGTAGAAAATATTAGATAATTGCCTTGGAGGTCCCAACTTTCAACAGGCTGGAATTCGGTGTATTCATTACGATCCTCAAATCGAGCAATGTGTTCAATGAGTGGCGTGGCTGTGCCTGATTCCCAGCTCAAGCAGAGAACGTCAAAGATCCTAGTGTATGAAAAAAAAAGTAAATTACGCTCAATTATGCGTTTTATCAAGTTGCCAACTCGTGCCAGCGGAGTTAAGGTGCTTACTGATTTATTTCAGACAGCGAGATGGCCAGGGTTACGGATTTTGGGCTATAAAACTGAGTTTTTATCCAAGAAATCTGATCAGTCAGGCTCTGGCCCTCCCACGTATAGGCGGCGGCAGGTTGCTGCGGAGATCCATCAACGTATGAGGCAAGATCCCAACAGAAGAGATGAGTCGCTGGGGTCATATCGTCCATGATTCCAGATAGGATCCATCTACCACCTGGGAGGAGATGGGGATCGAGATGGTCGGTCGCAAATGTTATATCGGAATCGCTGTCGGAGCCGGGAGAGAGTACTGTGCGATACCCAAGTACGTAGACTTTCCTCGCCATTTCATGAAGACGCTGTCCCGGATCTCTGAAGGACTTAATAAGGTGACTGGCTTGCGTAGATAAGCGCTTCATATCGTCGATTGAAAGGTCGTGGAGGGAGTGTGGGGCAAGGTAATGGCCGATGGAGATGTCGCGCAAGGCATGTCGCCAGACGACAGCATCCCTACCGATTGTACGTTGAAGTTTTGTACAGGTCTAAGTTTTTCAATCAGAATGCGGGGTTGGGGTTTTACTGTTAGCAGAGTCGATTCAGAGGAACAAACAATTGACAGACCAAACTCAAGCGAAGCGTCGAGATCGGGTCAAGCCACGAGACAATCAGGAGCAGAAGATCAATAGTGATGTCCTGCAGACCTAGTCGATCACTGGGAAGCGCCACGAGATTATGATTATCCATCATCGTGACTCGCGACCAGCAGCTCAGTAAACTGAGATATATGGTCAACTCAGCGCAGGCTAACAATGAATAACAATGATAAGTTCGACTACCAAATAAGAAGCCATAGATCGGCTCTGCCATGGGTTGTTCATTCTCTTCTTTTACTGTGCTGGTGTCTTCCGCAAAAGATCGTGGAAGAATGATTAAACGAACCAAGCCCAGTTATAATGTTGGCAAGCAGGTGTAGCCCGACAATAATGGAGTATGTCTTCAAAATCGGGTTCGCAGCCAGAGTGGACCAGATGGAGCTGTAATGTAGATAGTATTTACATTGCGGTGGTTAGAGACTAACAGGCTCGTGTTGTAAAGTTTAGGAAGGAAAATAATGAATAACTCGACCACTCCAGAACGTGACATGCTTGATATCATCCTCCAAAACCGGGAAGTGGGTTTATGGATCTTTGTCGTGTTTGGAGTGAATACTGAGTTTAGAAGAATTCGTTCTATAATAATATGGTAGGTACCGCGCATCCGTAAAATCGGGCTGGATGAATGACAGAAGTATTAGAACCATGCATCTTAGTTACTACATCGATATAAGGGTGACGTACACAGGATGGCGCATCACACCACAGGTGCCATATTTTCAGGGTATTCTGAATCAAAATACCAGACTTCAATGCCTCGGTTATATGAATCCGTCTCAAAATCTGCTTCCTCCCTCAGAAGCGCAGTACCCGAGACGAGACAGAGGGGGCCCATCGAGCCCTGCTCATGATCCCAGGGCTTTACTAGCGCCCGCTCCGTAGGCTGAGCGAAGATGCCATCTTCTGTAAACGGGAAGTAGTACGAAGTTAACTGGTCGTCAATGATATCCCAGGGCGAGTAATGGTCGATTTTGATCATCCCCTTCACTGGGCCACTCGCTAGCAATGCGCAATCGTAGTCGCGATAGCTGGTCATGATCCACATATTCTGCTGAAGCCAATAGACGGGAGGAGCCGCGCCACGGAGCGAGAGAACGTAGAAGAGATTCCAACCCGCATCGTAGGGTCGTTGTATCATGAGTACAACGATTCCAGATCGCCAGGAGGGAGGCTTCCAGCTTTCCAGAACAAATATGCATGAGCCCTCCAGCTGTGGAATCTCGTCGAGAAGGCGATGTGAGATCCAAGAAGTGGGAGAGATGGGCTGAAATGATTTTTTGCTCCCCGCCAGATGGAGTTGAGGAATCTCTAAAACGAGCACTTCCCTCATCTCCTCAGGGAATATGAAAAGATGGGGCGGTATCAACGTAAATGAGGACCCCTAGCCGACAATGATCAGAGTATGCAACGAGATACATGGGAGCAGAGTAGTTCTCGTACCCAATCTTGCTTCTCAGGTTTTTTCAAGGTTCCGACCAGGTTATCTTTCCAATTCCAAAAAATAAACGCACTAGGAGTGGAAAAGACCATATAGTCACCCTCAATTTCGTAGCTATCAAAATCTGAGATCTGCATCTCGAATTGAGCGACGCGTTCGAGAAGTGGCGCAGTGGTTTCGGCCCCCCAGCTCAAAGAAACAATTTCGTAGACCGTGGTATTCCTGGTGAGAGAATTCATGTCAGGGAATTAAACATCTTGTGTTGCCGCGGTCGAAATTCTTACAGTTTACAAATGTTGAACGCGAAGGCCAGACGTACCACCTTGGATTCGTGTAGCTGGGTGTCTATCCAGGCCTCGGAATTAACTGGCTCCATGCCCTCCCACACTAAGGCTGCAGCAGGTTGAAGTGGAGAGTTATCGATACATGATGCAAGGTCCCAACAGAAGAGGTGAGTTGATGCGTTGTCGTGATCGATAATCCCTGATAAGAGCCACCTCCCTCCTGGAAGGAGATATGGCATGAGCTCGTTGGTGTTTGGAGTGATCGTGACGTTGCGATCAACCAATGAGCCCCCATAATTGAGAGTATATCTTCTCATCGTCGCATGGAGAGGTCGCTTAGGGTCTCTAATAGCCTTGAAAAGGCGATCTGGGCGCGTAGAGATGCGTTTCAGATCGTTTATCGAGAGCGGAGGATATGAGTGTGGGGCAAGGCAATATTCGACGGAAATATTGCGAAAAGCACGGCGCCAGAGGAAATTGTCACAGCCAACGGAAGCCTCGAGCGCTTTGCATGTCTATAAGCGTAAGTTTTGGGGGGTGGGGTAAAATTTGAGCCAGGATCAGTTCCATCTTCCATCTACCCATAGAATTCGCGGGCGATCGGAAAGGATTCAACGGACCCAACTCAGGTTGAGAATCGATAAAGGATCAAGCCAGGAGACGATATCAAGTAAAACGTCGGAGCTGATTTTCTCAAGCGAAAGAGGTCCTGAGGAAGAAGTGGCGGAGGAAGAAGTGGCGGAGATGTCCTTCCTCATAGTCGCTATTTCAGGGGAACGGTCCTAATCTGTTTTGTTATCTTGCTTAGGTCCAGTATGGATCTTCAGCCAAATGGCTGTGTGCGCTGGCAGGGGGGCTAAGCAGGGACCTTATGAACGCACTTTTGCAGTGTTTGGATTCCTCGTCGTGGTCAAGAGACGCTTTCCCACGCTGATTATCGGACGCTTGAAATTCCCCAGCAATTATGGCACAGACCCCGCCAGAGAGAAGGGTACGTGTTGGGCCTGGACCGGCTAAGGCTTTATTGAGCAACACTCAACAGAAGCTGAAGTTTTATTTTCTGTCGGGTGAGGATCGTGGGAGCTTTGAGTGTGGCAGACGGATGTGCAAACCTGAATCAGACCAACTTTCGCGTCATTCAGGCGTTGGAACGGTCTTAACAGCCAGGTTTCAGTGATTTGCCTTCCTCAAATTCTCGAAACCTCGATGTACTTTTTTCATTGGAGGCAACGGTCGCATTGGGCGAATTTTGGCTGTTGGGTGTGGTTAGCGGGGTGACAAACAGAATCAGAGGTAATTCTCTTTTGCATTATCATTGTACTACATTGATTTTTTTTTTCAAAGATAGGCCAAGGTGGGAACAACCTTTGCAACATTACAAAAATCCTGTGTCTCGTACTGAAAGTATCTCATTGGAAGTAATCAAGGTATGTATGATGTTACTGCGGTACAGCAATCACCCGAACGTGAGATGACTGAAAGTCTCATGATTAAAAAGAGACGACACCAACGAGTTTCGTATTCCGCTGATCGCCGCGATACGTTTCCCTTGATAGGGCCATTCCAGAGACGAAACATAAACTACCCAAAAAGCCATTATGCATCAGTGGCAGATTCTGGCCATGCGCTACTGGCAATCCAGGGCGATACTCCGATTCAAAGGGGTAAAAGGTGGCTCGCAGATAGCTTGGGTTAATGTCCCACGGGCCTGAAGTTTCTGCAAAGAGAATCCCTCCTTCTGGCTCAAATATTACCCCAGCTCCGTCAGAATTACCACCCAAGACTTCGGGGCCGAGTTGTTGAGAACAAAAGGGAGAAGCTGTGCCACGAATTGACAAGAGATAGGAAACAGAATACTCAGCCTCCCAAGTTCCGCCAATCGCAAAGATAGCGAATCCAAGACGAAGAGATGGATTTTTCCATTTTTGAAAAACAAGGATACTAGACCTCCCCACCGTCTCTATCTCATCTGGGAAGGGGTGGGACGCTTTGGAAACCGGATCGAGAGGTGTGTAAGACTCTTGGCTTTCCATGCGATGAAGTCGAGGGATTTGCAAGATGACAATTCTTTTGGTCTTGGGAGCGATAATGAAGATATAAGGGGGAGCAGCCGTGAGTGAGAGACGTATCTCATCGTTGTTCTAGAGAGTGGAGTAGATGCTGCGCCGTTAGTAACCCTGACGTCGGGTAGAACGAGACTCTCACCCATTCATCGTCCTCATCGTCTATCCTTCCGACGAGATTCTCTTTCCAGTTCCAGATAACAATGGAGCGAAAGCGGGAGAAGATCATATAGTCACCATAGATATCGTGCACTCGAAAGCCAGAAGATCCATCGTGATGAGGATCCTCATCAAACTGACTGATATGCCCAAGGAGCGGCACATCGGCGGTGATGCCCCATGCCAGACAAAGGATTCGATGCGTAGGGCCATTCCTATCGGGTCTGTATAAATGGACCAGAGTCGTCATATAGATTCAAGCTTCTTACCCTGTCCAATTGCACAGCGAGCATGCTATAGTTACAGCCTCAGTGCTATACAGCTGGGTTTTTAGCCAGTCTGTTTTATGCTGTGGCCTCTGCTCCTTCCATTTGAACGCCGTTACAGGTCTTAGGGGAGACCCATCAATGTGAGACGCGATTCGATCCCAACAGAGGAGGTAAGTCGAGCGCTCTGTGTTATTGATAATCCCAGAGAGCATCCACCTGCCTCCAGGAAGGAGATAGGGGGTCAAATATTCAACATCCTGTTTGATACCATCGCTTTCAGCGGGAAGAACGACTCCGAAATCGAGGACGAGTTGCTTCAATGTTGCATTGAGTTGTCGGGTGGGGTCTCGGAACAGACTAACAAGGCGATTTGGGCAAGTCGAGAGACGTTTCATGTCATTTGTCGACGGCTCAGAAAAGGAGTGCGGAGCAATGCCCTGCTTCTCACAGACGCCGCGCAAGATATGCCTCCAGATAAGAGTGTTGTTACCGATCGCATCTTGAAGGAATTTACACGTCTATGATGTTTGGACAGGGAAACAAGCTCTACTTAGTTTCCCACTATACATTCCTCGAGCCGAAAGTCCTTGAGGGACAAACTTACCAAACTAAGCTGGAGAACCGACAGAGGATCAAGCCAAAAGATGATGGCGAAAAGGCTGTCAAAATTGATTCTATGGAACCAAAGGGGACCCGAAGAAGGCAAAGCATCGACACCGTCCTTCATAGTCGCTATTTCGAGGGGGTGGGTCATATTGATTTGCATGACTTTCGTGGTAGTGAGGTTCTGAGCACCATTTACCTGACTTTGAGGAGTGTCAGGGCGCAACTAGTGGTGCAGCAGTAGTTTCTTTCGGGTCTTTCGGATTCTTCAGACAGAGAACAACACATGATGCTGGAGAATCCAAGAAGAAGCCTTCTGAGCTCACTTTTGCCGTCTATTAGGAGCCGCGTAGCTGATTTACTGCACGCTTGAGACCCCAAACCTGGGGTGACCTGCCGTTTTCAGATTCACCAGTGATGCTGATTCGTGCAAATCCGGTTCGAGGAGATATGACAGACTGACAGATGCAAGGTGTGACTCCCCTTCTACCCCAATGGAGGCTGTCTGCGGAAATAGTCTGCAGGCGCCAAGTATTTCCTTTTAAGGTGAAATGTTACGTAATCTCGGAAACGCAAGCCTCGGCCAAACTTCCGACTCAATTCGGGCACCCTCCTCGATCAAGCGACCAGCCTTTTCCCGACACTTCCAATGAATCGATGCAGTGCAAAGCAGTGTATAGACCAAATTAAGAAGCCATGCGCTCCCTGACAGTGACATGTGAACGCAACTCTCGGAATTCCAGTCTGTCGCGTCAGAGTTGTGCGCGTTCGAACCCGGTTGAGCTCCTCGGCGGCTACCACTTCCTACGTTTTCTCTGGAGGCATTACTCGTAATATCTCTGTCTCTGATATCCCTTTTATGCACGTTCGGCGAAGATGGTGTAGTAATCGCCAACATTTCAGGTGCGAGGTTGTCAAACATCGATGCTCCTGGTTTGACTGACGAGGCTGCCGTAGGTTCTAAGACATGCCTTCCCCTCCACAAACTAGCGGACCAACCAGATTTTCAGCCTCACCTGTGGCTGGCTATGTGATGAACAACACACCTTTTGCTCCCCTTGACCCCAATCGAGATTTCATGTGCCCTCTGTCATCCTCATCTGGCGCCGCTCCGCCAACACGAGCTTCTGTCATGGAGCACCCAATCAGTACGACACATCCTGCTTCACCTTCGCTTCCTCTGTATTGGCGATCGAGACCAGGCTTCGGAGGGGCTGACCGGACTCGGTTTTGCAACACTCCCAACACGCGTATGTTTTTATCCCCATATTTGAAATCATTCGCGAAAGCTGACCCATGCTTTCCCTTGACAGCTGGCGCCAATCTTCATGCTACTCATCTCCCAGATGGGTTCAGAGTTGGATATATGTCCGACGCACAATTCTGCGATTGGGTGTTATCAGCGACCACCTCCCCCTCAGTTCGAAA
>WIDE01000029.1:0-12261 GCA_015039315.1 Clavulina sp. PMI_390 | reverse complement strand
GGAGAGTCCTGTTCAAGAGGAAAAGAGCATCACCTCAGCCATCTTCGCGCTTTTTGCTGCTCAAGACTCGTCAGAGAACCTCGTCGGCCCGCATCATCAAACCTTAGGCGTCCTCATCAACCTAATCTTACTGATGGGGATGGTGACTCTTTGGATCGCAGTCGTCACGGATGACAACATGATATTCAGGGTGACGATGCCATGCTCAATTTTGGTGCTTGTCTTAGCGCGCATCTTCGGATCTGCCATCGCTGCCGACCGCGCTGAACGATTGGAAGGTGCGGCAAAGGCGCAAGTCTTGAAACTCATACAAGACTTAGGTATGTGCGGTGGTCACTGAGAGCAACAATTGCTTGGTATGATGCTGAATGGCTCCTCATCAATCCTCCGTATCCTGAAGACGAAGATGTGACTTTGACGCACCCGTTGGCGAGACGAGGACCCTATGTTCCCTACGACGACCCAAGCGAGGGTCCTGAAGGAGGAAAAAGCTTCATATGGCCTCGCGTAAGCCACGCTCGCATAGCTAACTGAGTCACCAAGCTCATTATCTGGCTCATGTTTCCAACTAGCTGGCACAACGCAATGAGTATCTTCCAAGATGGTATGATGGAAATCCGGTTCGGTTACGATGAGCAAAAGAAGCGAGTTGGTTAGGGGTTAGCCAAAGACCTCAAATTTAGAGTTTGCAAGTGTGTTCTTATAGCTGTTAATTATGTCCTGGAAATAATCTCGCGGTGATAGAGTTGCTTGCTCTTTGTGGCCTGCTTGATACCTCCAGTGCTACGCGGTGTAGGACTATCTTTGGTTTAGCTATCTCCAGACGTAAGGTGTTCTGAGTGACCTGGCTAGTGCGAAAGCGTTGAATGAATGCAGAAACTCAGATTATGTGGGAAGCTATATTTATCACGTCGCTTCCGCCAGCACAGCCCTCTCAACAACGTCAGCGTCATCCCCGCTGACTGCTACCAATGGACCACAGATTAGGGGCTGACTCATCTTGTAGCCCCGTTATACTTGAGAAGCTCAACTTTGATGTTATCTTCGCCATTGTCTCTTGGCTTGATCCTCTGTCGGTGCTTCGACTCGGTTGGGTTTGTTGATGTCTACGATCTTCAATGAAGTCTTATTGATTGACAATGAATTCCGCGTTATTCTACGACTTAGACCTGCAAAGTGTTCTTGGAGGCGATCGATAACAACATACTCGTCTGGCGGCGCGCTTTACGCAACGTCTGCACTGAGCACTGTATTGCCCCACATTCTTTGCCCGGGCTCTCGATCGATGACTTGAAACGCTATGCGCTACGCCCCATTCGCCTGGCTGAATGCTTCCGAGACCTCAAACGGCCTCTCCACGCAACTATTGAGGAATGTGTACTCAGTTACCCATACTTTTTCTCCTCTGAGCCCTCTAGCGATATCAACTTCTCACCAAGAGTACAATTCTTAGCCCCGCACCTTCTTCCAGGTGGCAGGTGGATTTTATCTGGGGCCATAAATGATGGTAGTTTAACTACCTATCTGTTCTGTTGGGATCGGTTGGCAGCACTTCCTGACAGTCCTTCGATGCAGCCGGTTGCGGTCTTTACCTGGGAGGGGCTACGACCGAAAGACACAGGAAATTGGTTAAAATACCAACTACACGCATCCCAAACCGTGTCACTAGCCTTTGCTTTACAAGCTTCACGAAGGTAAGCACTTCGTCCATTCAAAATAAGGTTATTCAGATTCAATTATTTCCTTAGCTACGACTTGACTTATGACGTTCTTTGCATGAGCTGGGCAACTGATCCACCAGCTCCACGCATTGAACGCGTTGCCCGACTGCCACACGACTCGGAGGCCATGAAACAGTATTTCTTCCCAAAATACGATATCCACGGTGATTATATGATATTCAACTCGAGGACTTCGATCACGATATGGGACTGGAAGGAGAATCTCATCGGTAGTCTCGACCAAGCTCATCAGGAATGGGTATGACTCTTGATGCCAAATTTCTTCATCAATTCTACAACGTGACATACTATTCCTCCCATGTTCAGGCTGACGGTTCTGCTTTCTTCGTCACTGCCCTCCTTCCTTTTATCTTCATCATTCCCCATGATATGAGGGAGATGTTGATCCTAGAGCTGCCTAAACTCCACCCCATCGGCTCCTCAGAGGCGACTCAGCTCGTTCGTCCAATTTCGACCACATCACGCGCCTTTCTCGCTAATAGTGATGGGCTGGTATATTCCAATCTTTTTATCCTCGAGTCATGGAAACCCCCATCTCTCCGCGCTGGTCTCGCTGTAGCCATGTCAAGACGATCTCACGTAGATGGCAATCTCTTTCACGTTCTCTCGCTCCGTTCGACAAATACCCCTCAGTATTCTCCCCAACTTACTACGTCACCATTTCCTTACGCCGACGATGATTTTGGTAGGACGACCGTTGTAAGCCCACCATGTGGCGGCATGCTCATTCTTAACCGCTTGCTATCCTCAAGTGCCAAACAGCAGCCGATAGCGACCCTCTTCTTTCCCTTTGCTGAAGGCGACAGTATTGGCGAGCCCTTCGAGCGGGAAGTTCTCCCTCCTCAAGATCGGCACACTGGGAAGCTTGGTCCCCTTTGTCCAGTCTTAGGTGCCGCTATCTTCAGGGACCGACGCCATGGACCCCAGACAGACACAAACATCGTGAGGGTTGTCTTCTTTGACTGTGATCGACCTGAAGAAGGAGCAACGGCCTAATTCAGCCTTCCCCACCTTGGGTGCCTTTTCTTATCATCTTTCGCTCCAACCCATTTGTTTTTATTCTTGGTGGAGCTAATATGTATTATTTTGCCCATCCCACCTTCACACATACACTTCCCCTTCTAACCGGGGTGTGTTTTTTGAGGTGGTGAGTCCCTGACCCATTCTCATGGACCAGGGATTGTATGACAATTGGTGTTGAGCGAATACGGAGCTGGGGTAATTAATCTTGTCTGTCAGGTTATATTTAATGACGGCTAAGAGCGAGTTCTATTCACCTTCCTCCTTTTGATAAAGAAATCTCTCCCTGGAACCCGATTTCTAGCGAGCAGAAGTACATCCTGCAGGCACCATAATATGGACGATTCGGCGACGTGATGTTCCACTTCCCACACGTCCACATGTAGTGTTGCTTCTCACACCTCGCAGACCCCGTTACACACTGTATTGGGCTGTAATTAACGAATCCGAAAGAATCCCTGGGCGATTATGCTGAGTCGCGCTCACAAGCTCTGGGATGTTGTGTTCATTTGTGTGGACCGAAGCGTACACCTGATACAACGCAAACCGAGCGCTACCAATTTGGTGGGAGAAGCCGTGCTTATTCGTGGAAAATTCTAGGCTGTACTGTAAGTAACTAAATATAGAGAGGAGGCAACTATAGAGAGCCTAGTATCCCTATTTCCTTGGTTTCTAGTCGCCAACAAGCTGCCAGCTGATGCTTCGAGCACGCCGCTCGCAGGGTTTCCGCGTTCCAGGTAAGGCTCTCCTTGAATGATATCAAATGATATCTATGTATGAAGCTGACGCGGTTCTCGGCGTGCCAAGTCCGGAACAGGCTCGGAGTCCGAATCCAAATTGTCAATTGCAGCACACACACTACAAGTAGCTTGTTGATATCTGGGGGCTCAGGGCCAGGAGACAATACTCAAAAAGCCCCCAGTATATCTTCCGACCCTATCAGCCAACTCATATCGTCTCGGAAGTGGGAAGATGATCTCGCTCAACTGTGTCAACACGTCGTGACCGCCCGTCTCCAACTTCACGAGGCGGCGAGACAAAATGCGCAAACGCTCCATCGATATTCACCCGTCGACGAGAAATCGTGCCATGATTGGGGAGGAATAAGTATGGATCCCTCTCAGGACGTCCAAACTCTCCTCAGCTTGCCTCCAACCGAGTTCAAGAAGATACTTCACTCACTAACCATGTCATATGACAGGTTTCGGCGCTTGATTGCTATAGCTCATTCCCCCCTATTATCTGATCTACCGAAGAATAATCTCGGCGAACTCAATCTCGACATCGATGAATGGATACGGGTCCATGAGCGAAAAGTTCGTGAGGTATCAAGTGACACTACCAATTGGCAAGATTTTCTTGTTGACTGGTCTCTTCATGCACAACATGTCCTGCCATCTTCACATGTCTTGGCTCATTCTGAAGCGGGGTCTTCCCGCCGAGAACTGATTCGCGAAACCGGCACTCCGGGCTTTTCATTCATGGATGAGCAGAGGTCATCATCCATCTCCCTACAACCATCGTTTGAAGGCTTCCAACACACCTTCAATAAATTCTCGGATAACCTGTTTATTGGCCTTGATTGGAGCAATATCTTCGTTGCTGGCGGCAGCGTTCTCTCATCCCTCCTCTGCGTTGAGAACAGAGATCTCTCCAATTATATTGCTTCTGATATCGACATGTACTTATATGGCCTCTCGCCCACTGAAGCTAATCACAAGGTCCATCATATATTCGAGACATGGAAACAAAACCTGCCTCCAGAGGCAAGACAATCCGTGTTCATTGTGCGCAATTCACGCACTATCACATTCTTTCCTCCATACCCATACAAGCGGCTACAAATTGTGCTGATGGCGGTGAGAACCCCTCTAGACGTGCTATTGACCTACGATCTGGATGTATGCGCAATGGGGTACGACGGGCAGAGATTACTTATGCTGCCAAAGGCTGCTCGGGCACTAGAAAGTAAGTTCTTTGTTAAGACTACTGTCTGCCTTGTTGGTCTAAGCACCTTTCCCGAAGCTGGCTATAATGTACTCAACATGGACTGGATCGAAGGGCACTATCTTGGCCGACGAAAGCCCTCGATGCCTGAGCGGTAAGAGGAATAGCCCAATACTCTTCGGAAATAAATAAACAATAGGTTGATATTTTAACCCAACAGAATTTTCAAATATGCTGGCAAGGTATTGCTGTCAAGAATCTTTGATTCCCACGTCGCTCACAAAAGCCTCAGGGATATGGTGTCCGCATCCCAACATCATACCTCAACGGGATTTCTGAGCAAGAACTCTGGAAAACGACTTCCAGGGCTGCAGGCTGGACAAGAACCGTCCTGGATCTGTGCGTCTATAGTGACGTTTCGTTAATGCACTTAACTTATCATGATTGTTGCAGTTCAAAAGCTTCTCAGAAATCTGGATTTGACTTCAAGTCGTATGTACCCGCCTTCATCAACAACCCATGAACCTCACACGTTTCCGTAGCCCACAGTACCGCTGGCTCTGGAAGGCACAAGATTGGCTCGGCGGGCGAGACTTCTCTCTAGGCACACCCTTCTCGAGCAATTATGCCTTAATGAAAGGGGGGCTGGCGGCCGGATTTGAAGCTTTAATGAGACATGTGGAACTCCGACGCGCGGTGCTCCAGCGCAGGATCAAGTTTGTCACCGCTCAATCATTCACTATACGGGTTCGCTTCAACTAATGTTCTTATCTCTTTGTAGGGCATATGAGGGTCTGATAACCCCAAGGATTGAGGACAACCCCGAGCAATCTTATGATGATGCCACGAAATTGTATCAATGGGATGACACATTTCAGGTCGACGAATTCGAAGATGTCCTCAAGAATGTTCAAGAGCGAGCAACTACTGGCTTCTACAAGAATCTCATACGTGTAAGGTCCTGGAAAGATCGTAACGCGAAGGAACGCTCAGAATACCTCGAGATTCTCGAGAAATTCATCAGTGAGTTCGCAGTCCCTCGTCTTCGTGCATTAGCTTATTAGGTGCGCATTTTGAACAGAATCGACTGGCAGCTCTGTTCGTGTCTCGTATGGATCGGACCTCCATACGGTCCTTGGGAAGGAAGGTGATTTGAAACTCCACCTTTTTGTCCCTGCGGGCTTCGCTCGTTGGGCAAACAACCTAGTGCAAGAAGCCCTCCGGTCCAATAGCTTCCCGAATGCTTTAGAGGAAGACAAGGTTGTGCCAATAGAGACTCTTGAGACCGTCCAACTCTGGGGCTCGAATGACGCGCCTTTCTCGAGAAACGATTGGTTTGATATCATTCAATGGAATATCACCTCAGTACTGACATGGCAGCAGTCAGACCCTCGAATCGATGAGTTGAGTCCTAGCTGCTAATCTTCTATTGCCAAATAAATCTCATGTCTTTGCTTATGTATTCTTGTAGGGTGTTCTCTATGCTATGGGCGTTATACCGCATACAACCCGCCATTGACATGCCCAACGAGTATCAAGCCCAGCGGCTGTATGCCGAAATTCACCGGAGGTCAATCAGGCCATCCCACGCAGATGATGTCGCGGCTTTCAAGAGATGGGCGATCAGGGAGCCTTCCTATAAGTAAGGGAGACGGATGTTGATGAGAGGCGGAAGTAGTGTCCAGAATTGCAAGAAATTGCAATTGAGGGTCACCGCAGGCCTTGGCAACTTTGTAAATCTGCTTCTCCCCATGATATAACCAAGATAAGAGCTATAGTCTCCATCGTTGCTGTTGATTTCTCGGGTCATGTAGGCTAAATCTGGGTGGTTCGGGCTTGCATGTTGTCGCATACAAGGCAAGAGGGAGTATGAGCGGTTTTCCAACGGGCGAATTCCAGGCGAGGATCTTTGGTGACTCGCACCTATCTGATGATACTGTGTGGGGTGTCTCAAAGTTTTCGATGTGTGGAGGTGTTGGAACAGCTGATGATATGGCGGAGGGCTGAATAAGTTCTGAAAGGATTTAGATGATTTGAGATTGGGGAGACCATTCCTTGTGTAAAAATTTCGAAAATATCAACCGGGATCGAGATAGATTCTAAGCGATAGCGATGGCCTCCCAAAGCTTTGGAGGTAAGAATCGGGCCTGCTCGGCCGCAATAGCCCCCCGTTGACAACAACCCACTACAAAGCTGTCCCGAGAAGCTGTGCCATTGTGGCCCCCCCAGTCAGACCAGATTTCTATCGATTGGCGCGTAGAGGATATCCGTACATATCATCAATAAAGTGTAGACAGCATTGCTAGGAAATCACTGCGCGAGCAGTCTGTCCGGGCTGTCCTCATCCTCCCTCGAGTCGCCAGTCTGCTTCACGACCTCTGGCCAGGGCCTCTTGTGCACCTGAAACAACTCAACACGGCGCTGGATCCTCTGCAACCCTCGAAGAATGTCTCATAACTCGTTTAAACTGGACGAACAACGGCTTCGGCAGCCTGACTATGACTATCTTGGCGGGTCTGCTGAGGCGTCGATGTGGGTATATGCTTCCTCGAAACCGGGAAGTACCGATATTAGGACATGAGTCTTTGGGAGCTAATATCTCGAACTCTGATTGGTCTCGTAGGGTGAACATTAGTGATGCGCCCGATGGCGATTTCGACCCCACGTAAGCTTATCTTGATTATCCCAAGAACAAACCTCACTAAACGAAGAATTCGTTCTCAAGTATTACTGAAATCCATACATCTATTCTATCCGAACAATCTTATTCCCCTATCATGATCACTATTGCGATTCCTTATGCCTTGCTTTGGCTATATTGTGAGCATACACTTGCGCTCTTCCCTCCAGACGCGCTGAATAGTGTCTCTCCCACGTCTTCGCCATACTCTTTCACTTGTGCGCCCCCCTTAATCAGTATGGTTTCAGCTCTCTGAGCCTCTAACCATCTGGTGCTTCCGCGACTTTCCCTCGACGTTATCCTCTGTTCCCTTCACATTTGCTGGCATTGCCACTCGATTGTTCGCATACCCTCTCGAGCCGTCGATCGCCCTCGGCTCGGCATTCTTTCATCTGTACGGGCTGTTCTGGACAATGAACGTGATGGGAATGTCCCCTCCCTCTGTGCGAAGGCGCACAGAATGGAGAGTAGTGCGAGGAGCAGTTGGGAGAGTACGATCTGCTGTTGCGGAAAGGATACGCGCAATTCATGTTCCTAGCATGTTCCAAAGGGCTGTGGACGTCAACTCGAAGACATTCCCTGGACGTGAAGCTACCAGCTCCAAGGAGTAAGTTGTGAATTCTTCTAATGAATACTTTATAAGACTCACTTGGCTCCACCCCATGGTTCAGTCAAGTTGGAGGAGAATCAAAGCTTTGGGGAGGAGCAAAGCTCATCGCTTCGCTTATTTTCTTCGTATTTTACTTGCAGGGTACGTCTACTGCACTAGATTTCCGTTGCGCACCGAATTCATGCATTTCTTGGTACCCCAGTCTGGGCCCAGTTCATGATCGAGCTCGCTAGCTGGCTGGGTGCATTTGCGGCATCTCTCCCTGCCTTTTCACCTGATTTACCATCACCTCCCCGTCTCACGAGCTATGAGGTTACTCTTAGCTGGTACATGCTTCTCGTCACCTTCTTCTCCTACTTCATCATCATCATGCTTTCGCTCTGGGCTAGTCTCCCTATCGCTCGGCATCTAAGGCTCCTCCCAGCATGGGCCGAAGCACACACAGACATGATTATAGGACTCTTTTCTTCCGCATTATGCTGGTTGTGTACCTCGTGAGCATAGGCTCTCGTGCACGACCCCAAATTTCCCCATTTTGGTTCGTATAAAAACTGTTCTATTACCACAATATTCTCGAGTAAACCGATAGCTCGGCGCCCTCCAGTGAGGAATGCCACACGTCAAACTCCAATTATCTGCCTCGATTCATTGGTGCCTCACTCCGTGAGAATGATTTCCCGACACCTCGCATGACAAATTGCTTGCGGTTTTTGTCGCGATTCAGTGTTATACATTTCGTTGAATTCCGCGTGACAGGCGAGCTAATTCACACAGCATCCCACAACCGCAAGTAGAACCCCGTCTGATTGAGGCACCTCAATATCTCAACACTTGCAAACCTTCAAGCACGTGGGCCTGAACCTCTCGCGCCCTTATCGGACGGTTGGGCGTCGACGGCTGAAAAATAATCTCAAACTAGCAGGGAGCTCTACCTGCAAACAAACTCTCAGCCAGCCAGGCGCATATCAAATCTTGGCGTCACCCTGAAACCAAACAGCATAGGACAGCAGACATGCTTGTATCGCCTCGAGGCGGAGCCTTGGCTCCATTTCCCGACCACGCCTTCGCTACAGCTACTTTTTGTATCCTCAACGTCGGAAGGCGATGGCATCTTTGACTCTAGCTGGTCGCGGGAAGCCGAATCAAGGGGCTTCCAGGTATTACGACGATTACAGGACAACCCCAAAGTCAAGGTATGTTTGGCTCGTTTCCTACGATGCATATAGGTTCGCGTATAGTGCGAGACTGCCACTCACCATTTTGTACTAAACTAGCCATTCAAATCCTCTTCCCTCTCAGGATGATGAGTGGCGGAACTCTGGAGAAAGGCATCGGGGCCATAGATGAGAGGTACGTGCACACCAGTCCCAACTTGCAGCACAAATGAGCTCAAGCGTCTTCCTTCTATCAATGCTCCCCCTCAGCACTACGACCCCCTATCCGCTTGCCATGTACTGCATTTCCATCCCTTATGCCATGCTTTGGCTTTACTGTAAGATCATATCCCAGTCTTAGTCCTGTTGCTGAAATGACTCACGGCCGATTTATTCCATTCATCGCGTACCGATCGGAACCAGTTGTCTGTCCACTGTGTCTACCGCTCGTCTCCTGGTTCTTTCTAGGACTTCCAACTGTATTGTCGGCCCCATATTTCGGCTTCGGTGGTCTCCTCGACCGCATCGTCCTATTGATCCTCGAACCACTCATCATTTCTGGCTTATTGTTCTGTAACATTTATGGGGTCTTTTGGACGATGAATGTATTGCGATTGTCCCCTCCTTTTCTTCAGCGGCGGACAGAATTGGGAGTAGTTCGGCGCACAACAAGATCTTTGTGGTTCGCCGTAGGAGATATAGTTTGGGCTGTCGGTGGCCGCCACATATCAGGCGCCTCCGCAAAGTTCACATTGGGGAGATTATCCAACCAGGATGGAAGTAGTAGCGCAAATCGGTTCGTTTATTCACTTTAGCATTTATTTCATGACATCTTAACACTGAAAACTGTTGCTTCATGTGGGTTCGCTCCGGCGCTATGGCATCGTTTAAAGCCGTTAACAGCCCTCATCTTCTTGGCGGCCTACTTTTATAGTACGTGGGTCATGTATTTGACCTCGGCTTTCCTCTCAAAGCCCTAGTGATGATAGCTAATCTGATGATTCATCTCGATTTGGACTGGATCAATGCGGTGAAGCAGCACTGATTCAATACCTACTGGACCTAGGTGTAGAGGTCATTACTCTTGGCGACTCATGGCGAAATACTAAAAGTGACCACAACATATATGTTGCTGTATCAACGTCTTTGGTGGTAGCTTTCACGATATTTGGATCCTGCGTCGTAGTCATCTGCATGATGTTGATGAGTGTGCCGATCGGTTGGCAGCTAGGGCTTCTTGGAGGCGCTGGCGGATGTGTCGAGGAATTTGCGGTCGACATATGGGGATTCGTCTCTAATATTGTCACTTGGGTTTGTTTAACTCGAGATGGCTGTGAGCCAGATGCTTTGGCAGACCCAGGGAACCAAGATTATGCAGAGGACCCTCTTAGTAGATGGTAGTTTCTTGCCCATCAGCACAAGTTTCGATTTTTCTTGATGTTAGGCAAATCTTTCGACCTTCGGCCGTGTTCGCGAAGAAACTCACCAACTGTTAGCGTCATTGCTGACCTCCTTGTCCGACCCACGATCCACTACAGATCTCATAAACCAACCATATGCAATCGCGAAGCGTGAAGAGATATTTAGTGTGCCGCCTAGTGGAGTCGAATCACAAACTATAATACTTATGGAACGACCCATTCAAGCTAGACACTTGCTCATTTCATCCTAAGCATAGCTTTCTGATGATGGATGTGATGGACCTATACCTACTCTCAGGCTCGTCCCCGATCCGTGGGAATTCGGCCCCGTTTGTAGCTCCATGGCCAGCTCCAACTATTGCCACTCTTGGTATTCAGGCGACAAAAGGAGTATCGAGACACCTCTATTATCTCTCTATAAATATCAAAGGTGTAATACCAAATGCTGTCCCATATTCATGCCATCTTCGCAAGTCCGTCTTTCGATTCTGGATGTGTGCTAACATTGATGTCCTCCTTGGCGTGGGCATCCTAGGTCGCCATCACTACAGGAATAGATCTACACCGCCCTTGCTCTATGCATTGGTCCGTTCATTTGGTGGGGACGCCCACTTAGCGCCTCACGACGATCCCGAGGCTGCATCGCCTTGAGTCACACTTTTGATCCCCACTCCAATCTTGCTTGCCCTTTCCACTTTCCCCCCCACCCGCTCAGCTCAGCAAAGGATGGCATCTCGAACGATCCTGTCGCTAGCACAGGAAGAAGAGCAGCTTCTCCCACCCAGCTATCATGATGTTGACCAGGAAACGAAAGGATTGAGGTATGGAGGCCAGTTTACCTTATATGTCAGGACGGCGGGCAATTATCTCGTTTTTGAGGTACCCCGTCGGTGGTATATCAGAGAACTGACCACTCTCACTTTGCAATGCGACAGACTTCCGATTGGGGCAATGGCTGACATCAACAACCCCGTGCCACCACCCGATGATACAATAGTGGATGACAGGTGTGCCAATAATCCTGGTACATCTGGTGGAAGGGAAGAACAAGCTAACATGATACATTTACAAAGTTTCCTTGAGAGTGGGCTATTATCCCCACTAGACCGATATCCACCCTTCATGTATTGCATTGCTATCCCCTATGCCATTGTTTGGCTGTTCTGTAAGACGGCCCTACACATTTGATAACATACTTTCTACTAACGTGGTTTCTTTCGCTACCCTGTTATGCCCGGCTCCCGCGCAAAATTCAATCAGTTGCATTCTTATTATCTCCGCCTCTCATCTTGTGGTTCTTTCAAAAGTTCCCTTCCACCTTGTCCCCTATCTCATTTAGCATCGGTGGTCTCATCACTCGAATACTATTTTGGGCCCTCGAAACGCCTATAGTCTTTGGTCTGCTGTTCTGGAACTCCTACGGGCTGTTCTGGACCATGAACATACTCAGACTGTCTCCTCCGTTTTTGCAGCGCCACACCGAGTGGGCGGTAGTGCGTAAGGTAGCAAAAGCTATATTGTCAAGGATTGGAGACCTGCTATGGGCAGTGAGAGGGCGCTATGAATCGCACGCCCCCACAGCGCCGAGTTTGGGGTCTTGGATAAGCCGGGACATGGCAAGTCACGCCGGGTAAGCTGCTTCGCCACAGCCTGCCGCCCCGGTCCACTGCTCTGATGATTTTCACTC
>WIDE01000288.1:0-13611 GCA_015039315.1 Clavulina sp. PMI_390 | reverse complement strand
CCCCCTACGCCTGGTGTTGACGCTGAGGTCGAACCTTCTTACTTTGAGGGTCTCGGGCTTATCACGAGCCCGATGGCAGATGATCTCGCAGGATCTTCGCGCAGCAGCGAATCTATTCCTCTTTGGAACCGTCCCTTACCTGCAATTCATGGGGATGATCTTCATTTCTCTTCTGAGACCTCCGTCCCTCCCGCCCAGCCTCCTAATCCCCTCAGCCACCCCGAGCTACAGACTTTCTCTTCTCTTAGCGATGAATCATCCTTTGATGACGCGGCTAGTAGTCTCGACTCTCAAGCAGTCAAGAGAATGCTAGATCACTATTGGTAGTCGCCGTCTGCATCAATTCAAATCTCACATCTCCCAACCCGAGTTATGGCTTACTCCTCCCACCAGTTCCTTCATCGAAATACACCTATATCGACGATTTTCTGATCATTTCTCTTCACTCTCTCTCCTATTTGAGGGGCCTTGTACAATCGTCTGCTGCCTTGTATTCTCAGTATGTTACAAACCACTTGTACATCAGGATTACTGTTTCTTTTAATCACTGTTCATCACCTCCTTCGCATGATCCCTAGTCTATACCGTAATATTTTGTGTGCGTGGTAGTATTTTTTGGTAGAATGGCTCCCTGGCTCCTATGCATTGCGCCTTTCTTTCCAACTCCCTAAGCCTAAGTGGTTGCAGTGTGTAACCTGACCAGTGACCACATCACAATTTACGCCTGGCCACAGAGTGGGTAAAATTCAACCAAGTCACTTTCACTGATTATTGGTGCCATGACCGAATATCCTTGTCCGCCCTGCGAAAAGTGCGTCGACTAGACATTGGCTAGATTTCTCTTTTGCCATCAAGCACTCACTCCGAGATCTTCAGAGTATGTGCGGACGACAGAGTACGAGAGTGATCAACATATTAAGTCCTCTCCATAGAGCAAAATTCATGTGGGCCCAATGGCGAGCGAATAACATCCTCTGAGAGGAGAGTTGAGCCGTGTGCTGTTCTAGACACCATATCTCCAAGCACGGATTTCTTTTGAGCTTTCTCCATTTATTAAATCACAGTCCAGAATTTACTGAGGTGCGCTAGTGAGAAAAAATTGAGTGCTCGGGCGCTGCTGCTGCTGGCTTATATTCGGAGTTTGCCGAGCATATTGTTTGCTGTTTATCAATCTCTCAGTTCAGAGCTGTGAATTCTTGCTTGCACGACCCTGCCTTTCTTTGAAATAAGCCAATTGATCGCCATCCCTGAAAAGAGAAAAAAGTAGCACCTCTCCATTCCTGGCTTAACGCGCTCAAGGTGCCTTTGATCCTATCAACTGCCAGCTCACTGTACACAATTTTCAAAGACGATCTGGCTTATCGACAGATCGATCTTTTAATGCTAGCGTCGAACAGATTCCGACTCCCGAGAATTCTCCCGATGTCTTCGATCCTCTTGGTGTTTGCCAGGCTTCCATCTCTTGACCGAGCCGGTAGCCGTTATCCTATTTCACTATCGGATCCAGGGTGTGCTGTGGTTCCCACTAGCAATTCATCAAAGCGGCGGAGTAGCAGCTCCTCTTGTCAGTGCGGCGGAGAACGCTTCAACTCCAACTGACAAGAAAATTCCATAATTCAATATTTGAATGCGGCCCTAAGTGATCTTCCCTGTCAAAAGCGCTGGATGGGCGCAGGAAGGGGTATAAGTATTGCTAACTAATCGTAGGGCCAGATTGATCCTCCTTCAACTTCTCGGCCCCCTTTGTCTAGCCGCTGCACTTGACTCTTGCTAAGTGGGTACGCTACCCACAAATACAACTCTGGAAGTCTACTGGGCACCCTTCCGATCTGTTTTTGGCCCTATCAGTCGAGAGAGGGCCAGCTGGTATTTTCTGTCTTTTGATAGGTCTTTCTTGGTTGTACTTGGGAAACTGTTTACGTTGTCGGAGGCAACACATCCCTCATTTCAATTTCCGAGGGCCTTTCCCACACCACGTCATGACTGATTGTCCTCTATCGATCGAGAGGTGATTCAGTTCAGTAGAGAGTAACTGGTGAGTTGTCGCAAGCAAAGCGCGGCTCACTTAAGAAACACACCTTCTACGTCCAGTGGCCTCTGACCGCACGATCCGCTCCACGAAATGCAGTCGTCTCCATCACCGGAAACATAAACCTTCCTCGGACACTCTCCATGTTGTACGAGGCAGGATGGTCTGCAAACTCGACCCGATCCACCGGTCGGTCCACATGGCCAGCGGCTCCGTGACGCCAGATGCCTGCGCCCTAATGAACGTCAGCCATAGCGTGACATTCTCAATCTGTCACTGGACGGAGGGGAGAAAGACGATCCAACTGCTTTCACTCTCATCCCTTGCCACCCATTCCCTTCTGCTTTCGTTCGCCCAGCATCCAACATATACTCTTCATCATTTATACTACGCCTTATATTGACCTCTTTCGCTGTCTGCCACCCACTCATCATCACCCAGAACTGCTCAACCTCCGGCTCCTCATCTTTGATGACCCCACCGCAGGATTCCGCTTCCTCCAGCTTTCCAAGCAGGCATAGTGGGGCTTCAGGCAGCGGTGCCCCCTCTAGAGAGCCAATGGTACGACCTCCCAACCTATGATTTCTCGAGCAAGCTGACGCACCCCGTCCTCGAAATGCTCGTCCCGTACCAAAGCATCCGACGCCGACAGGCTCTCAGGCTCGCGGACCTGCACTTACACCACACCCACATAACTCTAACGACTTCCATGATCCCCTCCCGTTCCATGCTGAATCGCAGAACCTGGGCCCTCCCATTGCCCATTCACCCCTCCGTGTAGATGCCTCCAGCCCTGTTACCAGCAACATTTACAACACCTACAGTGGCCCAGGCGGCTCCCTTCACTCATCATTCACTCCGAGCCCATTCGGTTCTTTTCCCCCTCAGCAGACCAGTGTGTTGCGCGTAACTCCGCCATCCCATCATCAACAGTCAACCGCCAGCATTGCCGCCGCTCGTCCCGCCGTCGGCTTTGTTTGGCCTGGGCTACCACGAGCACCGTCCACTCCGCTCACTTCGTATCAATTTGCCCATACCAAAATAACTACACCTGGCAACGCCATAGCCGAAGTCGCAAATCCGGCGAGTCAGTTTGCGGGAGCAACACTGCCTTCCAGTAACCTTTCCCAAGATCTCGCTCCATCTCATACTCCACTTCACTATCCTCACCCGGGTTCACCCGCGCTCGGCGCGCGCGCTCACCGTCGGGGCGCTGAAAGGAGGATCATCGAGTCCTTCATTACTCCCCTGATCAATCCTGTTCTCCAACATGAGCGGCTGACTCAAGCACCTTCACTGCAGCTCGAGATGGGCATACCATCGTCAAACCCTAGAAACATACTACAAGTTCCCCCACTGTCACGCCCTACTAACCATACTCCGCATTCGGGCAATCCTCCGCCTCCGCCTCCATCTCCGACAAACCCTTCTCGACGACCACTTCCTCCACAGTATGACTCCGAACCACATAGAGTCAAAAAATCCAGACTCTCCCGTCCTGATCCAAGCCCTGGACCACCAGGGGGCTCGAGGGTGGAGCCACTCGCAGAGACGCGGGCAAGCAGGTTGGAACCAGATACGACACCCTCTCCTGATAGCCAACCCCAAGGGCTGAATAACGGCGTGGGCAAGGTGAAAACGAATGATGGTTGCTTCAAGTGTCGAGAACGGCATAAGGTAAGTTGTAGGCGCTCTAGTGGGCGCGAGCATCGCCTGATGAATATTGTTTTCTAGAAGTGTTCTGGAAAACAGGACGAGCGAGGCTGGTGTTCTAATTGCGTAAAATTAGGCCATGAATGCCCCGGTGGTTATGTGAGCTGCCCCATAGTCTGCCCGTCTATCCAAATGCAATTCTTACAATCGGTTTTCGTGTCCAAAATTCAGGGACTCCCAAAACCCCGGGCGACAAAATCCCCAAGCACAGTAAAGAGGAAATGTCATCGCCGCTCGCAGAGAGTCACACAAAGCACTCGCAGGAACAAGACTACTGCAGTACAGACCACTCCCAGTGGCACTGTGGTACCAAGCAACACCCTCTCCCGCTCATCCTGGCCACAGCCCCCCACTCAACAAGTCTCAAGCCCTGCCTCTCAGCCCCTGGTACCTCCAATTGCGGTCACAGCTCCGTCGCCCACCGCCCGTCCCGCCTGTCTCATTGCACACGAAGGCTTTGAAACCTCCTCCCTCTCTGCCCCTTCCTTGCGCCCATCCACTCCGGGTTCGACCGCATCGGGGCTAAGCACAGTTTTCACGGCATCTCCAGCGTTATCTGGTACCTCTCCAGCGTTCTACCCCTCATCGCCTCCCTCTTCACCGAATCCACTATTTGAGGAAGAGAGCGCTGATGCATCGGGTCTTGGGACTTACGTTCAGCGGGATGCCGATGAAATCGCGGAACCCTCGTTCATTAGCCCACAATTTCTTTCTTGGGATTGGCTGGTATCGGCGGGGCTGGAGAACGTCCCTGCCAACCCTGACTCCAACTCCTATATTGACGGTCTTCGATCTCCCCACGTGTCGGCTCTTTTTACCGAATCGTCCAGCGTCTCATCTTTGACGGAGAGCGCCATCCCCATTGGTCCGGGTGTTCACAACGCTCCCCAGCCGTCACAGGGACTTTCTGAGAACGTGCTTCCGCCGCTCGATTTCAGTCCTTCCTTCCCGCCGTTGTAATGTCATACTCTCCATCGACTAGTATAAACAGATCGATATCCTTCTGCTATGTCAGGTGATTATTCGGCTTTTCACTTCCCAATTGTGTTTATGCATGCTCCACTATCGCTTTCAACATTAGTTCATATTCTTTTGAGCATCATTCATTGAGAAATAAATGTGCACATTTTCTGGAATACCTTAATTATTCTGTAATATTCTTGGATGCCTTCATTGTAGCTCAGCTCTTTGTCCTACATACATTGCGCTGACATCGATTTTACGTTGGTTGCCAACCAATTTCGGCTTTTCTCCCATAATATCAATCAAAGTGGGTTTGCAAGGTCTGCGTTTCTACTGCAAATATAACCGCTCGCTGCTGGGTAACGAGTGTCGCAAAATGTATGGATCGCCTGCAAATTCAAAAAGTATTTGAGAAGAAGATAAACCGCCATTGATAAAAGCGATGGAATGCGAGAAAGGGAGCAGCGATCCGTTACCGCCAATACTAATAACAGGCGACCAGTCCCGCGACCCGGAATATTCCACCTTTTCCAGTCATCAGGCCAAACCGCCTCACACTGAGTTTAGTAGCGGCCTACAACGAGCACGCGCCAGTAGACCGTTCTCTTTTCACTGTTCCCCCCCGCCATAGGATCAGCGCTTCGGATATCAAGGCATGCCCTACCAAAAGGTGGTATTCCTTGGCACAACCTGCACGTCAGGCTGCCCTCATCATCTTTCCTCCAACGTGATTGTCTCGATGAATAATTCCAAATCCCGATCGGAATCCCAATTGAAGCACCTGAGAAAGCGCTTCGTCCTTATCGGATGACCTCCATGGCGCGATGTATTTGAGACCACAACACACCAAACATGTTAATATTGGTTTTGTATCACGATGCTCACGTGGGCGACTTGAACGAGGCGGTGATGGGATGCTAGGCATAGATTCAACCCCGGCTATCGCCACTGGAGATGTCTTTTCAGAGCAGTGAGATAGCCTCAAAAGCGGTCTTAATACCTCTCGGGGTGCCCGACCCTTGTCAACCTGTGCTGAGGCCCCACGCTGACGTAAAGGCGGATATATGATTCAACAATTGTCTGAATGCTCTGCTATGACTCGTGAGTTCGCTTGATATGTGAAAATCCTCAGTGCGTCATTTTGCAACGTTGCGGCCCCACACGTTTTGAACCGATTTCTCCTCGGCTAACCGTTTCGTCCCCTTTTTGACAACAACATTTATTGCCCCTGTGCTGGTGATGGATTCGGCCTGAATCCGAATCGACCCTGAGAGTTATCTCGCACCATTGACGCGCGGGTGGATCAGAGTTGTCCCAGTATAAATGCAAATCAAGATTATGTGGAAAAGACGCCATGTGCTAAACACGCACACGCGCACACAACCGGTACCCTTTAGCTCACTATTCAAATATCCAATCAATCCGGAAGTTCGGGAGCAAGAAACGCTCACAAAGCGCAAGGGCAAGTCTGGACAGCGGATGAGGCCAGGTACTAGGGACGCTCGTATTCGCTAGAGCCTTGCGAGACGAATCACCATCAACAGTTCGATGATGTCAGGCAGCGCTCCAAAGCTCCAAATCGCTTGCCTTGGCCATTTCCACGTCCCACGTCCCAACCACTGATACCTCCTCTTGAAATTGCGGTTTCGTCGCCTGATATTGCTTGTACGTAAAGGTTTTCTGACATCTTCGCTCTCTGCCCGCTCTTCCCCTCCGTATACCCGAAATCCATCAGCTTCGAGGCCGAGCTCGGTTTTGATGTCATCCGCAGCGCTCCCTAGAGCATCCCCACCAATCCAGTCTTGATCTCTCCCCGTCTTACCAAGCTCTCGGCGAGAGGGACGAAGCGCCGTCGGCTCGGGTACTGGACTTAACACGTGAATACCTGCGATCTGGCGTATATTTGAGGGATGACGGCATATCCCTTCGTGGTCTGGTTATTGAAAATGACCCTTCGAAATCTCGGGATAGACCCTCACCTCCGCCGTTTGACTTTGGTTCTCCCTTCCACCAATTTGACCTCGTACCCTGATCTACCTCGTTTAATAATGCTTCTTTTGTTATTTTTTATGCTAGTTTTTCATTCCTACCTCTTTGTCGCCTGGCGTCTAACTGATTTGCACTTGTGCTCCGCTTTAGGCTATACTTTGTTTGTCAATTGCTCATTAGCTTGTCACCTCTAAGAAATGTCCTTCATTTTATCTAATATCAATAAATTGTCCGGTAAAAATAACGGACCTGAGAACCCTCAATGTACAGGCCATGCAGTAGTTGTCTCCTGTTTAGTTTTTGAGGCTGAAAGTAACAAGCTTTGCAATCAATTGAATGCCCAACTGGCTATATACACTTAGGGATATAATTGTCGAAAGCCACAAGGCCCAGAACGATGCCCTGTTGTGTTCACTCGCGAGTTACCATTTAGTTGCCGTGACCAGACCTGAATGGGTGACAGGTGACTGAGGGCTTAGTCACAATCAGTACAGCTGGCATAAGGTTGCTTCTATCCCTGCGCTCAGGTGTCCCGCCCGTAGAAATCCAACACTCACCTAGCATAAAAAGCTGCTCTCCTTCATCAGGCAGCTTTCTCTCAAGTCCCTACTCACTCCTCGACAGGAATATTGGTCGATTTGATCTGCCAGCACCTTATGATTGAACCAAACTGTCAACGGCCACTATCTTCTTGGAAGATCTGCCCCATCACGTTCGGATTGCTTAATTACCGGCCGAAAGTAGCCTTTTTTGTGGTTTCGGCCTGCCTTTGTGCCAGACAGGTTGAGTGCTCTCAATCAAACGACATCAGACTGGGGGCGCCATATCTCACTCGTTAGGCTATATATCCTCTGTGCCGGAACGCTGGTGAAGAAAGGGGATTTTTGAGCAATCCCGCGACTGGGGAAGCAGGCCTCTTATCACCGGTGCGGGGAAAATCATAACCCCATGTCGCAAATAAAGTTTTCCCTCGTCGAGAAACGTATTGGAGCTCATCATGCGGTGATCACCACCGAGGTGAATTCGAATACCAGAGGTATAAATACTATTCTCATGTTATCGACCTCGCTCCTCGCTTCCTACCCCACTCCACCAATCAGAGCTCATTTGATCTGTTTTTAGCTTGCATCTGGGACTTGGTGGTCTCGTCCCCCTCCTGATGGCCCTCATACCACCTCTGTGGTGCCCGTTTTAATCATATAAATTATGGGCTGTTCTGCCGCCCTTCCTCGACCGTCACGTTTTCAAGGGTTTGAGGCTCTGCGTGAAGCATTAATTTGCAATGTCAAATTCGGTATACCAACGTGACAACAGTACGTCATCGAATGATCCAAACGCCATCCTCAAAACAAGCAGTCCGGTTAATCCGATCGGACACGGATGTGCTTGCCAAGTAGGGTAATTCCATCACACCACTGACAACTTATGTGGGTTAACTCGCACTGATGGCTCTCGGTGATGCGGTTCTTTCTGAAACGCCCTTTGAATGGCTCCCAAAAAACCTGATTGCTCCAGCATAATATTAGTGGAACACTTCGTCAGATCGATTCATACGAACCTTGGTAGAACAACTTGCGAACAAGGGCCTCGTTCGGCGATTCATCCCTGGGCCCGGCGGTTTGTTCAAAATCGCGTTTCCTCTCTCATTCTCCACAAGACCACGCGGCTGCAGAAGGCATAGGGAACCTCCGATCCTTTCTAACTCTCTTTCCCTTCTATTTCCTCCCCCTTCCCTTCTACCACCATCTACTTTCTGTTCACGTCTTGCCCTCGTTACGCACACCGCGCTCTCAGCCGCCCTCTCTCCGCTTCTTTTCTCCCTCGTTCATGAGTTCCTCACAAGATCGTCGCTCCCCAGGCCATCCAAACGCGCCTCATGAGGCTTTTCACTTGCCCACTCTCTCGCAGGCATCGATGGTATAGCCTTATAACTTTCGTTGTCTGCTCAACTCAACTGACTTAGCTTTTGGCTCGTACCACTGCTTAGCCTGGCCCATCAACGAACAGCCGAATTCCCCAACCAGTCCCCCCCCAATTGGGCCCTCTCATCCAGGACAGCCGTCGGGGCTCCCACCGCTCTCGTTCCCATTCCTCTCACCAATTTAATCACGATAATTGGGATTCCGAACATGTGCTTCGCACCATGGGTTCACGATCCCGGACGCCGATCCACGTGCAGGTTGATTCACTTGTCGCTGGCCATTACTCCGTGGACCCCACGGACTCGGTAGCACCAGCCTCAAGCATACAACCCTCTCCACCGCAGCTGCAAAACGTGTTTCCTCCCCCTGCCGATCCCAGAATGTACAGCGGTCCAGGCGGCCGCCTAGACACCTTTATTACAATAAACCCTTCCTCGAGCTCGAGCCTGCTCAATTCCCCAACGCCCACTGGTCCGACGCCACTAGCCGCTTCATTTCCCTACCGTCCAACACTTGATGGGACCACTGGTGATGCTTCTCGTGCTGGTACTCTGTGGCCCGGGACATGGCATGAGTCATCTACGATGGCGGTCGCATATCACCCAGCGTATAATCATTCAAATTTTGATACCCTATTGCACCCAACTATGGAGACTACGCCATTGGTGGATCAACCTACCAGGGTGACAACACTGCTTCATCATACCCCCCAAGCCATATCGCTTCATGCTCCATCTCGCCAACATCGTCGCCACAATTCTGCCGCACTAGGTGGTCGAGACCGCCTTCGTCAAACCGAACGGGGCTATATGGCATCCTTGAGGAGCCTACCCGCCAACTCTCCGCTTCTGCTGGATCGAGAGCCTAGCGGACGCCCAGCCAGGGAAGGCAGTTCATCTTCGATGCTGTCCCCCATCTCCCTGCATGCCACATCGCGGAGTCCAGCCGCCCTCAGTCATCACGAGGCGCATCAGGAGCAGGCTTCGCAATCCGAGAGGCGTGTAACACCATCCAGTGCGGGAGACGCCTTACAACTTCCCCCAGCAGTCCCCCATCATCGCACTTGTAATCCGAATCTCCGTGATTGGACGTTTCACCCGCCTCTATCACCACCACGTTCTCCTCGCCGATCGCTCGCCCAAACTGATGGCCCTCAGGAACATGAACGTCTTAAGAGGCGTCGCATCTCCTGCTCAGAAGAAGGTCAAGGATCGTCGACCGGTTCAAGGGGCAAAGGTTTTGATGCACAGGGAACATCCAGAGGATCAGATGTTGCGCCCCACCCTAGCAGCCAGCCTCAGCGCCAGACTAGAGGTAGGGGCAAGGAAAAAACAAACAGTGGGTGCCTCACATGCAGAAGTCGTCGAAAGGCAAGGGCTAGAAGCCATCAAGAGCTGGAATCCTGGCTGATAAATGTTACTAGAAATGTCCTTTGGGACTAGATGTGCGACGTTGGTGCTCAGAATGCCGGAGGCTGAAACTTAAATGTCTACAAGGCTATGTGAGTCTCCGACGTCAGGCGCATATCTAAAGGTGGTTTTAATCACTTGACCCGCATTCTAGGGAGACCCTAAACCTCCGGAAATGAAGTACCCAAGCACGAAGAAGGAGAAGTTTGTGGGTCTCTTGGAGACAGCTGCGCAGAGCACTCATAGCGGCAAGTCCAAGGCGTACCAATGTACTCCGGAAGGTACGACCGGACGGAGTAGTTTACCAGCTACAGCCGTGCCGCGCCAACGATCTCCGCCTCCTGAGTACCCTCATCTCGCGCCTCACCCAACAGTCCCTCCTATTGAGGTCACGGCCCCATCTCCATCACCCATCCAAGATCCACTTACTCCTAAGCAGCACAGCACACCCACCTTCTATGCAACTCTATCACAACCATCCACCCCCGCTTCCACGCTTTCTTGGCAGAGTACAGCCCCCACAGTTTCCCCTGCAGGGTCTTGGGATTCATCAACAGCAGCCGATTCCTTATGTCCCCCTTCACCCCATATCCCGCCCGATACCGAACCTTTTCAAACAGTGGGTCTCGGGCTTATCATGGGGCCGGACACAGACGGTACCGCGGGATCTTCGCACGATCGCGGAACCATGCTTAACTGGGACCAATCCTGGCCTGTAATGCATGTTGATGTTGCCAATACCGCCGCTGTTCCCTCTGTTTCCCCCCCTCGGCCTTCTGACACGCTCGCCCCCTTTGCTCAGCTACAGGATATCTCATCTACTGACGAGGACTCACTGTTGCATGATATAATGGCTCAAGCCAATTCCCAGGGATCACAGGAGCTTTTTGATGAGGTTTGGGAGACGCTACTTCATTCTAGTTTGGGCCGTCGCTTCCCATCAGCATAATTTTGCACTGGTTCAATATCTGATGACAAAAATTTTGCTAATTTGTTTTATATCGCACCCGGTCATTTTACTTCTTTCTCCACATAATCCCTATGGGACTATTTTGCCAACTAATGCTGCTGCTCCGCACGCAAATTTGTGTTTGTGGATTACTTAGACGCCAAACAACCTTTAATTTTTCCTCCTTTTGTCGTTTACTTCCTTGTTGGCTTGGTTCCCTAATTAGACCGTAATATTTTCATAGCTTTTTTTTTTTCTTCGGAGTGTCCGCTCTCTGTTTTGCATACATTGCGCCTTCTTTCCGTCTCCTGAATCCACCTACCTTCAACACAACAAACCATCATAACATCATGACGATGTTGAGGCAACATTACTCGGCTTGGATTGTGCTTGAGCATTGGCGTTCTGACCTCATCAAAGCGCATCGATTTCTCGCATGTTCGCCGACATGTAATCTATACTCACAACCTTAACCAACAAATTTCTCATATGTTTTTTCCACGGTAGCCTCAAGATATCTAAAAATGTTTCAGATTCTCGCCTGATCTCTCGCTTGACCCTCTAACAAAGCCTTTCTGGGGTGTGGAGTGTGAATCCCACCACGAGGCCAAGGTTAGCGATGCGAAAAGGCGGCGATGGGGATCCTGACCGACGATACTATTGCGGCTCTTGCCAGAATAAAGCTTCCTTGCGTGTCTCCTTGACCTCAGCACAGGAATTAACGGCCGGCGGCAACTTATTTGACTCCAACAATGACGTCTACTGTGGGCAATGATTCATTCTCCGCCAAAAAGCTCAAATGTCCGAGATCGCCGCTGCGCCAGTTGGAAAGATCACCCCAACGATGTCACATTGGCGCCAACTTCTTCCATTTTTGGATTCCCCGATAGACGCGAGCCTTTCTTCATCTCATCATACGGAACCGCGTGGGACGGCAAACTCTGGTGCTCCATGCGCTCACGTTGCTTCTTCGGACCGCGAAGAAATGATTTATGGATTGCTCTTCGCCCCTCAAGCCGCGGAGCCTATCCAAGAAAATGAGACGCTCGGTGTTATCTATCAGACGGCTGATGGCTCCCCAGCCACTTAATCTATTGAGAACTGAGCAATTATGATCATTAGTCGCTATTAAGAACTCTTTCATATGTACGGTGTCTCCACTCCAGCGGACAGCCTTGCGATTTAGTATTTTCTACTTTTCTCTAATTGCCGCATTTCTGTCTATAATGCGCCAATTATCTCGACGACTCATGCTATCTTCACCCTTTCTATGGATTTGCATATGTAGGCACTTGTGCACGTAACATCAACTCTCTCTTTGTCATGGTGCCATGGCCATCTCTCGTACTTGTTTGGAGGGAAATTTTGGATCCACTTCCCAAACCACCTATAGGCTGTAATAAAGCGCTCTTCCAACTCACTGAAAGATGGTCGACGGCCAATGAGACGTGATTGGTTCGGCATTGCCACCCATACGGGGGAGGCCATTTGCGGGCCGAGACTATTTCCAATTTCTATGTGGCGGCGGGGCCATAGTGACCTCCACTCCAGGCACAGTCTCAGCATCTATAGCTTATCACTCCCTAACCCAGCCACCGACCGTGCCGAGACCCGAGGGTTCTTTAAGTAAATTGACATATCGATCGATAATTAACGATGAACGCGGATACAATTCCTCCACCTTTATGATACTTCTTCATTGAGAGTGCTGAGATCGAGCGTGAGAAATAGTGTATCCTCTCGACTTGCTACGAGGATGAAGAGGGTATATTTGATATTTACTTCTTACGATCCTGAACCTCCAGGCATTGATTACCTCATGGTGGTGGCCCATGAGCGCTGGCACTTGTGCCGTCCGATGATATCAGCGGTTGTGGAATTGCAAGAGCTATTCCGCACGGCTGCCTGCATACACCACGAACCGCCCGCTCCTCAGAAACCGCTGCCCAAACCGCTGCGGCAAGAGCTGGCGGTTGGATCTTTCAGTTCACCGCGTCGCTTGTCCTTGCGGCACCGCCCGCCTACGCTTGTATTCTTTCGTGTAGATCGTACGTCAATCGGCCTTACCAAGGTCACTGGAACGGTCGAAAGGATTCTAAATTGATCTTAGTCTCCTAGATAGAGCACTTCTTACTCTGATAGACGACAGCAACCTACCAGCCTCCAAGGGGCTTTTTACAAACTAGCGTCAAAAAACCGGCGTCTCTTGCACTAGAGACGCTGCAATGAGGAGTCCGCGCGTTGGCAACATTGTAGAGCTCGCGTCACCAGATGCTTAAAAGGGCGTGAAGCTCTCTTCATCCTTCATCGTGTCTCCGCGAACCCACAATCCTCTACCCCAAAACAACACACTCTCAACACCCAACCGACGGAAAGCAGTTTCTACGTCTTCTAGCACCGACGCCGATCCGTCTCCTCGCTGTCTCAATAACAGCTTTGGTTTGATTTTTTTTCTCCTCCTGGAACAATACGGATGTTCTTGGTTTGATTGAGGTGCCAGTGTTATCCTGGTTGCAAATCCATATTCCTTGCGACGTTGACTCTGTTCGATTATTAGTGCAAGGCTTCAGAACGGCTCGATATTTGTATAATCGTTGTTTCGCCATCAATACAATGTCATTATTGGACCGGAATATT
>WIDE01000286.1:0-11850 GCA_015039315.1 Clavulina sp. PMI_390 | reverse complement strand
ACACAGAGTCAAACAAAATTTAAGCGCCATTCGCGACCGGTCGCAGATTGTGAAAAAGTTTACTGAATTGAACGGATTCACCACAAAACCCTCCAACTTCGTTTTGTCGGGGATACTCTCTTTCCTCCGTCCCCAACGGAATTCTGTCTATTTGAGGAGAAGGAGTGTGTTTGTCTTCTGATCACGTGGCACGATTTTAGTCTCCGAGCTCTCACTCTGAACGGTGAATTCACTCGCGCCCCCACTTGTCCCGCTCGTCGATTATCCCGCCCTATAATATCCCCATTTTTGGAACTCTCAGACGCGTCCCAGGTGGTTGCACGACTGGATCTCACGTGTCGGGCAGCTAGCTCCGAGTCGGACGATTCCATCCGCACCTGGTTCAGAGGAGCTATAATAACATGCTTTAGCACCCGCTATCTGGTGTAACCTTGAGGTTAAATACTGGAGCATGCTTCTATATCAGATGGGTTGCGCTGCTATCATCCGCACTCGTCCAAATAATCTCTTGATGCTATAAAGACTGTGGCGTGATTGCACCTGTGAAGATTTTCTCCCTCTTCCCACCTCCCCAGCTGTCTCTTGCGTAGCACCTCTTCCCAACATGAAAGTCACCCCTCTCGCCGACCTCGAGGAATACGATGATGTCGTGCGTCCACACATTCGCCTTAGACATTACAGCCAAGGAAAAGCTGACAGAGTGTCCCATCCAACTGCATATCCCTCCCTGATAGATCCGCTCAGACAAGACGGGAATCGTACTCTTCATTTCTAGCATGGATGCTGACAGAGACACGTATATCTCCCTCATCGAGGCTGTAGCGAACACGGAAGGGCCTCGGATCCCTGTATACGAGTTCAATGGCGTGGTGAGTTGACTACCCTCCTCTACTACTCCTCGTGCGCTGCAGGCTATGGAGGTGGATTCTCCCGCCTTCTTCCTGCATTCGCTGCCCTCGTTAGTCTAGAAGCCCTAATTTCTTTCTTCTTGGTTAACAGTGGTGGGGTGGTGGTCCTGCCACGTTCAATGCTTGGAGGAACAACCAGCACATCAGCCAGCTACCGGTTCCCACTATGGAAGAGCTGAGGAAATGGTATAAAGAGGTACGTGCATATGTCACTCCTGTAACTATCATTCGCTGAGTGATACGCGCGGCTAACTGTCGCCTCTGGATAGTTGAATTGACGATGACGACATGAATCTCCACACATGATACCCAATAACCACCTCTATTCTTGATCCACTTGACAGCCAAGGCTCCAATAATCATCACCGTACAATGTTGTGTCAGCATTTGTCGTGCTAGTAATAAATCGGTTTTGTGATCTCCATCAAGGCGTCTCATCCTTCTGCTCGTTCGCCACCTAATCCCTACTCATAGGATTGCATCAATCGAGCATGACCACCAGTTTAACTGCACCACTCTGATGTCTCAGAAGAGCGTACCTACTAACTCAGCAATCCCTCCAGCCTTTCCACTCCCTACTTGAGGCTCCCACGCAGCGTCCTGTCTCACCGCCTCTCGAGTGCTGCTTGTCCTTTCACTCTCTGTTTGGGCAACCGGTATGAACTGGACCGCAGCTCTTCTGCTTTGTATGACGGAATCCAGGCTGTTCACATGATCCCGTCATGCTTCGTGTGCAGTGGTCATGCCCTATTCTCGCGCGTGCACATTCGTAGGTATGCAAGGAAAACAACACGTCTCTCGGGAAGATTGATCCGCTTCAAAACCCCACTCATAATCGCACGACCACTCGATGCAGTTGATCGAAGCTTGAGGAGGAAGCATACTGACGCTGTCAAACGGCTTGTATACCCCGCCTAGATTGTAGAGATATATCGTCATGCTATAAAGGTGGAGGGATTCATAAGCTGACCTTCACATTCACATTTACTCGCCAGTTGAATCCTTCACTCTTCTCGCTGAATATCAATGATACCAGCAAAGTGCTTTGGAAAGACGTATATGATTCCTATAAGGCGGAGTGAATACTGGAAATTTCTCAAATCCGCTAACCTAGCACATGATAACAAAACGAAAACCATCTCAAGATAAAAAAAATGGAGACAATTATGAGGCTAAAACCCCATACCAACACAACAACTTCTCCCTACCATCAGTCCCAAATCCCAGTCGCATTGCGAACCAAGTTCTCAACGTTGGAATCCAATTGCAGCGTCGCTCGCAGCAGACTCGCCTCTGTCTTCAGCGGTAGTGCACCGATATTCATCAGCGTGCTGGGTACATCCCATACCACGGTGGTGCCGGTGGAGTTCCCTGAAGCGTCGAGTATTTCGACGAGGGCGATACGTGTGGGCACATGGAGACCGGTCAGGAGGTCGTAAACGAGCATTGTCTCTGCGACGATGGGATTCCCGATTATATATGTCTTGGCCTTGGGGATGGGCTTCCCAGGGAACCAGAGGCCGAGAGGCTTAGCGAAATCAATCTCATCAAACGTCCTATGAAGTGAGTGAAGAACAGTGAAGGGTTTACGGAGTGATGTTGATTTATGGGATAGGTCACAGACGTAATAGGGTCAGCATATTGATGAGCGATTGACGTGATCTAGCAGAAGAGCACACACATGAAGTTATTAGTCCCGACAACCGTTGAGACGGCGTTCTCGAACATAGTCAGATTGCCAGTCATCATCGCAGTGTTGACGGCAGGCTGTGCAGCGCCATAGACAGTACACCCCGTCCAATACGCGAGCCCAACACCAGCACTAATTCTCGCGTTGACGGTGTCGAAGAGTACAGGGGTGTTGATTGTCTTCCGGGCACCCAGGAAGAATTGGGTCTCAGAGGCTGACATGGGTTCGGGGCGACGGAAATGATCGGGCGCAGAGTTATCAGCCTGCTCAAAGAAGGGAGAGAAGACGAGGTACTCACCACCTCGCTTAGAGTGGGCTCCGAGAGGAGATGCAAGAGCGGGCGAGGAAAGGACGACGAGAGCGGCCACAAAAGCGGACAGCTGAACCATAATCGAGGACTATACGTCGAGGTGTGCAGAGGTGAGGGAGAAGAAGGGTAGCGCCCTGTTCTGCGTGGGGTCACTGGGAGAGGCTATAAGTATCATGTGGGTCCACGCCGCTCTGATAGCGCCAGAGATGACTAAAACCTAACGATGAATGGGGCTTGGTGAGAATCACCCTCGAGGTTGCAATGAACTACTACTCGGTGATGATAAATTGATGAAATCCAGTCCTGGGTTTCATTTCTTCTGGGAGTGCCCACCTTATCGCTTCAATAAGTCGGCATCGAGAGCCTGTTGGGGGTTTCCAGATGGACGTCGCAGCATGAATAGAGTTCATGGCTAGAGAGGATACTCTACTTCTGCTAAACGTACGACCGTTCGGGCCAAGCGACCAGAAGTTACGCGTGAGTGAGATACGACAGTCGTGGCCTCTGCCAGCAAAAGCATACCTGGAGTTGGTGACATCCTGTCAACACAAGGAAGGGCGGGGACTCGGAGCAAGGAGCGGCAGCTTCATGCGATACCGGATCCACGGACGACTGTATTTCGATTATACAAATGGCGGCTTGTCGAGCGCTCGGTGGCTGGGACAATGCTTGGCGAATAGGAGCTTTTCACTTGAGACCAATGTTGATGATGAGGATGATCGGGGAACTCTTATTCAGCCAATATGATTTTCGTTGAGAGATCATGCATTTGATGTCGAGGCACTTCAAGGCGGAACCAAGAAGGACGAGGATGTTGTAGGAGTCGTGGGATGAATCAGCGAGCAAAGTGACAGGCGCGCTTGACATCGTGGCATAATAGCCAGGAACCAGCGGTGAATTTTGGGCGCTGGAGCTTCTAAGGAGCCTACTTCCACTGGAGGCGTGAGGCGATTGATCGTGGCGTAAGGAAGAGGAAGTGGGTGAATGACCGTGGGAACTGCTCTGCCACCACCAACCCAGTGCAAGGTATCACCACATGGTATCAAGTATGAATTACATCTAACGAAACAGCCGCAGGCATGGAGAGTTTACCAATTGATAACCCCCGAGTTGAATAGTATGATGCCGATATGGAAGCGATCCCAGACTCCGCGGGCTGCCCTCAAGGCATCATGAAACGTCCCCAGAACTTCAATCCCAAACGCCAGTCACATTGCGGACCAAATTCTCAACGTTCGCATCTACCTGCACCGCCGCTGACTTTAGGCTCGCCTCTGTGTCCGCAGGTAGTGCACCGATATTGATGAGCGAGCTGGGCACATCCCACACTACTACTGTTCCCGCGGGGCTTCCCGACGCATCCAGTGTCTCGACAAGGGCGATACGGACGGGTATGTGCAGGCCAGTGAGGAGGTCGTACTTGAGCATTGTCTCAGCAACGATGGGGTTACCAATGATGTAAGTTCTTGCTCTGGGAAGAGGTTGGCCCGGGAAGAATAGAGGAAGGAACTTGGCGAAGTCGATCATGTCAAACGTCCTATGAGACGCGTGTCAAAAGAGTGCGGCGTGAGGACATGAAAGGAGTCCTTAGAAAGAGTAATTTTACGTACATGAAGTTGTTGGTCCCCACAATTGTTGACACAGCGTTCTCAAACATTGTGAGGTTGCCAGTCATCATAGCGGTGTTAACGGTCGGTTGCGCGGCACCATAGAGTGTGCACCCTGTCCAGCTAGCAGACCCGATCCCGGCACCAATTCCTGCATCGACTGCGTCGAATAGCATGGTGGTGTTGATGGTGAAGCGTTGACCCGTAAAGCTCTGAACCTGTGACACTGGTGAGAGGGGAAGATCGTGCATCATGGTGGTCAGGACGGCGATGAATCATAGAAAGAGATAAGAAGGATACTAACCGCCTCGCTTCGAATGCACTCGAGCAGTAGATGCAAGAGCAGGGGAGAGGACAGCAAGGAAAGCCGTGACAAACGAGGAGATCTTGACCATGATGATGGGAGAGGTGTGTTTCGATGCGGAGCGGGAAAAGATGATGAGGGGAGGGCAGGATGGTTCGATATGGCCCTCTCAAGGGTGGTATAAGTACTTCGCAGGCCTTCCTACCTCCAGAGCGCCGGCAATAGTCAGACTTGTGAAGACAGGAGAAAAGGATGCAGAGAGTCTCAAGATACGAGATGAGTTGATTATCGGTAATGATCGCAGGTTCTGCATCTGGGTTTCATCTCTAGTTTTGCACGAATACCGATGCTATGACTGAATTGAACCTCCCAGCGTATGCGAGCGAACGAATTCTCAGCATCGCTCACGCCGAGCTGGACATGAAACATGCTGAGATTTTGAACACATAACACAATTTAGTGAATTTGTTTTTATATGTATAGTAAGTGGAGCGAGGCATTTTGGAGCTGGTGGATCGGGTTGGCAAGAGAGACAGCGTGCCAGCGCATGATTTGAAACGAGGTGGTTGGGTATGTTAGCCGCCTCAATATGCCGCCGGATCCTCAAGAAGGGACATTCGATCATGAGGGCTCACAATTGATGGAGTGCAAGGTGGCTGCCCCATCAATTTCTCACTCCAGCGTCCAGTCGTAGACTGTCGGTGCCTGGCAAGGCATCTACCCTTTACGAGCTCGCCCAGAGTTCCACCCACGCCCGGAGCAGAATGAAAAACAGGAAAGAGTTGGACGGACTTGTAGAGTTCCAAAGCCGAACCAAGAGGAAGGCATGGCAGGCCCTGGGTCACGTTGTTGTAACACCATCTGTCACCGTCACCTGCCAAGCCTCCCTTCTGCAAGCCGCACAGGGAAATATGCGGATGATCTTCCAAGTGCCCGAAATGTGGATCGACAATATAGCATGCTCTAGGTTTGTATTCGCCCTCGCCTCCCACATCACACATTTACATTGACGGTCTGCTCAACGTTGCCTGCCAGGCCAGGTATGTTAGGTGTCAGCGATCACAGGTTTCAGGAAGGTTAATGCTCCTACACATGTTGATATCGAAAGTAATCAAAGGCTGTGAAGATACTGGCGTCACAAATTCTTGCTTCGAAGAATCTGCCATGACTTCCGTCGGAGCTGTCTCCCTCCGAACTCACTAGTGTCAGAGCCCCCGAGCCCTAACCGTCTTGTTACTCTAAAACACTATGGACAACTAATATACGCGGAGCTCAAGATTGATCTGCGCTTGCGAAACGATCAGGTATGAGAGTATAGATTCGGTCGATCTACAGCAGCATGATGGAATGCCGCCCAGTCTGTGCTCCTCGTGGTGAATATGAAAAGGTGTATTCTGCGTGAGATTCATGATGCATATGAGAAGTCATGAATGGTTCGCGGGCGGCGACTCAGTGTGCCTGCTATTTCTTCTGCGCCAGCGTGAATACATCTGATTCTCTCGGTACTGCAGCCGGCGCCCGTGCCCTGAGCTACAAGTCCCGCGATGGCCTATCGATGTTTTACGCAGGCCTGATCGCATCGCTCACTTTGAATTTGTTCTGGAGGATACACCAAATAGCGACTTATCTGGACCCACCCGTGCTGTCCACCTTGGGACACGTCGCAGGTGTTGCACGACTGTGTTGTAATGAGATAGCAGACAGGCAAATACAGATGGGGAATCATATCTAGCCGCGATGATGATGCTCCGTGTAAAGTGGTGAGAGTTCATGGAAGTTCATGGACGTGAGCGTCATCGTTGCCAGACTTCCAGTATTGATAAAAGCGGGGAGGGGACATTCGATTCAACGATATTCCGAAGTGGGAGTATACAATACGCGGAGCTCATTCTACTCTTCCCAACAAATCACCACCTGGATACCATGCTCTAGCACTGTATTTGGTACCTCTCGCAGCATGGCCACCAGCATGTTTTGGGCGGAGCTATTGCAGCCATTACCCACCTGGCCCGGAAGAGGTCGCATATGATCAATAGAAGAAAGATCGGGCAAAACCCGATCATCTGTTTTCGAGTTTCACGTCAGATCAATAGCTTCGGCCCTGCTGTGCTCACCTCATCGCATAGCATTTAGTTAGCGGTGAACCAACAAGACAGGGTGTCATCGTATGATTGCGTCGGTGGAGTATGAATGTGGTTTCTCAAAATGTCACTTTTCCCGGCGATTATGGCATTTGTCGCCTGTTGCGGAAAGGATGGTGCTAGCTACGAGTCTGATAGGGGGTGTAGTGCTCGGGCCCTTATAACGTGGCTGGACGTCCTTGAAATGATGGGTTAGAAATAGACGAAAGGTTCTTCGTATACTCCAAAGTTTCAAGCTAGGCAGCGATGAATCTCAAGCCCAGCCCTGACATGTGGTAGGGCCCGAGTTGATGGGCTGTTGTCAGAGAAGTCAAGAGGCGCGGATTCGAGGAATACTGGAAGGTAGATATTTTAGAGGGGAGATGGATGCCGATAGTGGGAAGGAATTAGAGGACGACAGGTCGGTGATGTGTTTGGCCCCTATGACCGTTTACGACGTCTCCACACGAGAGATAGTTTATGACAGGAAGATGCTCTTCCAAAGTGAAATTCGAACATAGAATAGTGATAAGTGATGATTGAACAAGAGATCAAAAGGTGGGGGCTGAGAGGGAGCAGGTGTTCCGTCTTCAAGTTGTTAGTGACCGTGACTCATCACCTCCACAATTTCACACGCTGGCACTGTCTCTTAACCACAACCTTGCCTCCTATGTCAGCAGGATGGCTGGCGCTTGGGTTCAATAATATCACACTAGCCCTTAGCCCCAAAAAGCTCCGGCAGGACTAGGCCACCGAAGCACACCTCGACGCTCTTGCACTATTCGTGACTTGACTGCTGCCAATAACCACTAGTTAGACAGGGCTGTATCTCCTTGTGCCTTTGTACCACCTGCTGCTCGTGGAGCCTACCGTAATTTACCCCACCTCTACCGCCTCTTCGCACCTACGCCTCTGCGCGCACTCCTCTTGCTGCTCGCCGAACTACAACCAACTCCCGTCCCTGCCGTTCATGAACATGATGCAATAGAGAAGAAATCCTCCACGCTAATTCTTATCGGCTTGCGCCGCACAACAAGCTCGACTTACTGGTTGTGCTAACCTCCTCTCCCTTCGTATTGAATAGATTCTCATCACTTCGCAGTATTCACGCAGCAGGTTGTCCGCCTCGTACGATGTGAAGGTTTTTGTGCACGACATTAGTGGAATAGCATACACTATGGGGTAAATTCTGGTGAGAAGTATGATAGATGGGGAATCCACGACTGCCGAGGGTAACTGTGTAGGACGGGGGCAAGGACAAGGGCGCTCAACCATATCAACGAGCTCTTGATTGTTGTCAGTTCCTCTCAGCGAGTATCATTGCTCCTCTACCTCCTATCTACAAAATACGTTATCTATTAGACTGACATAATGAGGATATGTTAGTTTATCGTAATCAGAAGCATCTTCAATCCGAACCCATCGGCAGAAACAGAACAGCCTGGTCTGAGGTGATCAAGCAGCGGCACCGCATCCTCCAATCTTGCGATCAGTAAAGAATGTTGTTTATGCGCCTATCAGGTTTGGGAAACCATAGAAGTACCAAAATACAAACAGAAAGTCCATTGCTTTTAGCCACGTGCGCGTCGGCTTTGTTGTGTTGTGCTTCCGTCGATTCGACATTGACAGCACTTTTCTCGCGCATCAGAACTGCCAATACGTCGACTAGATATCGTCAAGAATGTCTCAACAACATTTCTTTGAAATCGATCGTGAGTCTGTCTCGATCGTCACTACGCTTTCTGAGCAACATCTCACCGCCCAACAATTAAACAATGCAGAAGCCATCTATCGGGGCCCCCAGCTCAAGCCAGGCAGCTCGTATCGCCTCGCTATAGGATGGAATCCTCCCGATCTTTTGAAAGAATCGACGATCAAGTCCAAGCAAGTAAAGCCGAGCGGAAATAATACCAACAGCTTTCAGTGTGTTTGGACCACTCCATCAGGAGGCAAACGGTTTGTCTATTCATTGTAGGTGGCAAATCAATCAATGATCTCTAATCCTCTTTGTTTGAATAGCTTCTTTACTCGACTTCCCCAGCAGCTTTCCATTAAAGTCCAGTACCACCGAGCCCACATCAAATGGACAGATGTGGTCACGTTTACGCTGGACTGTTCAAAGGATCACCAGATGGAAGGTGTGTAATGATTTTCCGGCTAGCAGCCGATCCAGCTTATCACAAAACTCACCATCTTTCTTCAGACATGACACTCCACCCTCTCGCTGGAGATAGCCAACTGCTGCTCAGAGCTTCAATCCTTGGGAATGCGGGGGCTTTGGCGCTGCCTGTTCCAAATATCACTGATACTACAGATAAGGCTGAAGCTCGTAGTAAGCCTTCCCATCTCAACACTCTGTACATCTTCTTGACCATGATATAATAACATTGAGATGCTATTGCGTATAGGTGTGCCGGGTGCCTCCCCAAGCGCTACCACATTTTCCCAGCCTGTTGCGCGCTCCAGCACTCCTTTGGACACACAACTAGTGGTGGATGAGGCTGAGGATATCTTTGCATCGCTTCCTTCACCAAAGCCCAACCCTTTAGTCTCCACAGTTGATCAGGTCAGCAGCCCTGTGACCCAAGCCTATGGGGCTGCCTCCACACTCAATGATGGCTTTCCCATGCTTCTTGATGTGCTGGAAAAATTCATGAAAATTGGAGATGTTCTTGCTCAGGTGCAGTCCCATTCACTACCCTCACTTCACAGCTGCAACACATGGCTTATGGACTGGCATCTCTATAGGCCCATCCCATTGCAGCTGCAGCATGGAGTGTGGTCAATGTGGCATGGCAGATCATCAAGGCCAACAGTGCACTTGATGGTAGTGTGCAGGGTCTTGTTGCAAAAATGCATGACACCTGTCAGCTGGTGGCTTGCTATGAGCCTATCCATCCCAATCTCCAGAAAGCAGTCCAAGCAGTGCTTCATCAGGTGGTTAAAGGGGGATATATCTTGAAAAAATACGGCAATGTTTATAACCAGAGTAAGCACAACATCTGCCTGATACCTGTAATATTAGTTCATGATACACCCTTCCACAGGGTTTTCTGCATTCAAGAACTACTTCTCCAACCTTCAGCAGGATGTTGATGGATGCTCTAGTGAGCTAGAATCCCTCCGGAGAAGGTTGTCAGAGCATACCAGTGCTGTCAATCTGAGTGAGCTGGGAAAGATTTCTCAAGGTGTAGAGCACCTGGGTATGTTGACTCCATAAAGACATCATATTCTTGTCCTCATGCCTGGACTTTAGTTGCCAAGGAGTACTTCCAAGAACTGCAGTATGCTGAGGCAGCTGACAGTGCATACCGCCAACATGCTCCTGATTCTGGGTGTCTGCCTGGCACCCGCACTGAGATCCTCAATGCTATTGTGAGCTGGATATCTGGTGGAAGTAGGCTTCCCAATCTTCCTCCACACCTCAACTCACTTGTGCCAGACCAGAGTGTGCTATGGCTGTGTGGTGTTGCTGGTTCTGGGAAATCATCTATTGCACTATCTGTGGCCAATAGTCTAGGGGGGCTTTCTCCCTCAATTGTGTGGGGATTCTACAAGTTTTCTACTGCCAACCAGGCAGCCCTTAATCCCCAGAAGCTCTTCAGCACATTGGCACTACAGCTGGCTGCTCAGAGCCAACATCTCCACAATGTGCTGTTGGAGACTATCAAAGGAGTGGATTCACGGATCCGCACATCTCTTAGTCCCAAAGAGCAACTGAACACATTCCTACTCCCACTGCTCAAGTCCCTAGAGGCCTGCCCATCTGCCCATCATGCTGTAATCATCATTGATGCTCTTGATGAGGCTGGAACTGTGAAAGCACGTGCTGAAACCCTGTCACTGCTTGCTCAACTAGATGCATTGCTGCCCTCCAATGTTCAAGTGCTCATCACCTCCCGCTTTGAAGATGATGTCCATAGAGCCCTGAGAACTGGCTCAGAGCATAGGTGCATGCTGCATATGAGCCAGATTCCCAAACCCTCCACTGAAGAGGATATCATGACCTACATCAAGCATATGCTCAAAGATGCATTTGAGCTCCCAGCCACAGACTATGCAAATGAACTCACACAGCTTGCTATCAAATCTGAGGAATCGTTTCAGTGGGCATCAACAGCCTGCCTCTACATCAGCAACAAAGATGATAGTCAAGCTGGAGTCAGTGCTGACATGAGGCTGAACCAGGTGCTTGACTCTCAAGAGCATGGACTGTATCAGCTCTACAGCAAAGTGCTGACAGACAAGTTTGGGAGTAGTCCTTCACCTTTGCTGCAGATGATCTTGGGGATGTTAGTGGTTGCTCAACAACCACTCTCTGTGGCATCATACTCTGAGTTGTGCCAGTCTCAGTGGCCAAGTAATATCAAACACCCTGAGCTGGAGGTTCAGAGGCTTGTGCGGCAACTTGCATCTCTGGTTGCTGGAACCCACAATCTTGTTGATCCACTCATTCCACTCCACACATCTTTCACTGACTTTCTGAAAGATAAAGAGAACAGTAAAGCTTATGCTGTTGACCTTGGTGAAGCAAACTTGCTGATGGCCATAGGGTGCTTTCAAGCCATGCAAGATCAAAAGCATGGGTTGCATTTCAACATCTTCCAACTGAAAACATCATTCAAGCTTAACTCAGAGGTAGAAAATCTTTCTGTCTTGATAGAGGAGCATATTGGAAAAACTCTTTCTTATGCCTGCCTGTTCTGGGCCACACATGTTGTAGCATTGGATCATATTAGGCACAAGGTTGCTGAAAAAATTAAGCAGTTGCTGTCTACCACTCAATTGCTCTACTGGCTAGAGGTCATGAGTCTGATCAACTCCTCCCCACTGACAGCTCTTAACTTGTTAAAGGCTGAATCCCATCTAGTATGTGATGTGCTTCTTTGTGCTCTGTGATTGTAGGGCAGG
>WIDE01000285.1:0-14069 GCA_015039315.1 Clavulina sp. PMI_390 | reverse complement strand
GGTCTGCGGTCCAGAAGCACTCGATCCACCTTGTCCCAATACGGGCCCGAATCATACTCCTGCCGTTCCTTCTCGCGCGTAAACGCCAAGCAAAGAGTCCGTTGGGAATTTCCTTTAAACTCTGCTAGAGATGATATATCAGCCCCATCGACCCCATCGAGGGAGAGGTGGAAGAGATGCGGAGCTGCGTCCTCCAACTGGAAGATTCGGGGGGCGATGATGCGCTGGACTCGAAGATGAGTCAGGTAAGGGAAGTGTCCACGGAGAGGGAAGATGTCGTCCCATACACGTATCCGGGTAGAGCTCATAACCTTGAGGGAGCGGCAGCGTTGCAGATGCGGGTTTATGATGTCACAAATTGGCAGTCTACGGGGGAAGATTCCAGTGAGGGAGACCCAAAGATCAATAGGAGCATCCGAAGAGCGCTCTAAGAACAAATTTAGGGTGTAGACCAGGCCACTTATTTGCTTGGGCGTGATTTTCGTGCTCCAATTATCGATGTGAAAATAAACCTTGGGGAACCAAGTGATATTGGTCCAAAATCGAGAAGTGGCAATGACCAGGTCGCGCCAAGAAGAGCAGACTTGGGAGACGTGGAGACGGCTTTGTAAAGCGCTCGGGTGGTCTAGACCGTAGTCATGGTCAGCTCCTTCACATACAAAGAGCAGGACATCGATGATGAGCTCCGAGGGGAACGTCTTCACCATGACAGTCGACAGCTGTGATGACCACTATCCGGGGCAGCTTATTGCAGAGAGTGTGGGCGGAGACTTAACGATAACTGGAGGGCTTGAAGGGTTTTGCCTCGGAGAAGACAGACTCGACTGGGACCTTCAACCAGGAACAAGCGTGACGCCCCAAGTCGGTCACATCCATGTCACATTACCTGTGACTGAGGACAGACTTTTCTGACTGGCGCACTTTTTGGTCCTGCGTCGACTTTTCTCACAATTGCATTCCAGTCACTCTGCTTATCTTAAGATCCAGTCTTGCAGACTCTTTAATGGCTCTCTCCACTTCGGAGAACCGTAAACGAAAGTTCGACGACGTATCACACGCTTCATCCACATCTCCCTCGACCGCGGCTAGTCAGGCGGCACTCGTGGATAATCCTGCTTCAAATGACGGAACAGCATCTTCCGTAACTACTCCACCTGCCGCAAAGAAGAAGAAGAAAGAAAAGGCATCGAAGGAGAGCAATGTGTTTGCGTTCAACTCTTCAGAGCTGAGAGCTCGCCCATTGCCTGTATCCATCACCGTGAGCATTCCTTCCTAGTCACCTTTTGACATGAGCATCGAAATGTTGAAATAAGCTTCTTGACAGGACCTCAGACAGGTTGCGTTATCTCTGATCGAGCGTACCCCTGCGCAGGACAAGCCTAAATTCCTCGGCCTTCCAGTCAGCATCACATCGTTCACTAAATGCCATTCGCCTTGCCCTAATTAACGCTCCCTGTTCTTACAGAGCAAACAAGCAGCAAAACGCGTCGCCATCCTTTGCGTTCCAGGCATCACGCCTGATGTGATCGGCATGGCGCCTCCACCCAAGTTCGCCAGTCCAGCTTCCGCATCTTCCTCTCGCAACCACCAAAAGCTCCACCCACGCTCACTATTCGCCGGGCCTTCCGCAAGCGAGATCGTAGCCAACGCCAAACCCTCCTCGACTCCATCCCCAGCTGCCACACCTGCAACCACAAGTGGGGCAGCTCCTGCTTTCCCTCTCGTCTTTGCCCGCTCAGCGCCTGAAAACAAGCTACCTGCACTGAGTAAACTGTTCAGCCATGGGCTGCCGACGCGAGCTGAGGGCGAGGGAGGTAAGATCTACGACCCCATCGCATCGTTCTTGATGGGACCATCGAGGATCAACAAGAAGGACAACTCAAAAGCCGATTCATGTGAGTATACTTATGTGTCTGTTTCGACTAGTGTCTGTTTGAGTCGTCGATACAGCTCTGACATGGGGTAAATCCCGTTCGTTGATAGCTTTATTCGGCGAACAGTCCACTACTCTCGAGTCCCTGCTCCTCACGCCCTCCGAGCTAGCGCAAGAAGGCCTCGAAGCTCTCCTCGACACCGAAAATCCCTCATCTTCCTCATCGCTACTCGAATCCTCAAAACGCTCGCCAAGCCTCCACCGTATCGCCAACGGTTGGGGTCTCTCGCGCTCACCATCCGTAGCGACGAGCGGGTGGGTGCAGGCCCCTCCTCCATCCTCTCCATCATCAATGTCCGGTGACGAGAGGCCGGTCGTACTTGCGCTTGATTGCGAGATGGTGAATGTGCGACGCAAGGATGGTTCGGGAATCAGCGATAAGGCGCTTGCGCGGATAGCGGTGGTGGACTTTTGGACGGAGGAGGTCTTGATGGATGAGTTAGTCAAGCCGGAGGAGGAAATCGTGGACTATGTTACGCAGTGAGTTTAAGTCTGCATCCTTCGCCACGAGAGTTTTCGTGATTCTCAGAAGACACCTGATCACTTGTCATTTCCTCTTCTTGCAGATGGTCTGGTATGACCCCTGAGCTCCTTGCACCTGTTACGACCACACTCTCCCAAATCCAATCCCGTCTCCTTTCCTTCATGTCACCTTCCAATAGTGACGCCATCCTCATAGGGCACCATATCGCCAACGACCTCCAAGCTATACGCCTTTCGCATGCGCGATGCATCGATACTTCCGTGATCTATCACAACCTCCAACGACCCTCATCCAAGCCCTCGCTGAAATGGCTCTCTCAGCGCTGGCTGGGCCGCACGATCCAAGCCGTCGGAACCATCGTCTCTACCACACGAACAACCACACGGACGGTCGTAGGTGACGATGGACAAGAAACGAGCGTCACAGAGACGGAGACTGTCCAGGTTCCCGTAGTAGGTCATCGGCCCGAAGAGGACGCCCGTGCGTGTGTAGGACTTGTCAAGATAAAAGTGGAGCAAGGTCTCGGGTTCGGAAAGGTGTCTGAAGCGAGAACGAGCATCTTTGCGCGGTTAAGAAACGTGGGGACAGGAGCGGCTGCAGCTGCTACTAACGGAGGGATGAAGTTGGCGACAGCGTTTGTCAGGGCGGATGTAAGTGGGTCTTGTGGGGGGCACGACTACTTCGGTGGACTATGATGACGATAGGGTGCGTTTCCTTCCTAAAGATTATACTTCTACATCTACATTCCAGCCCACTAGTTCAATACTGACGATCGCTCGTACGTTTGTTCCATGTGCGTGGTTGCTGCAATGTTAGGTCCTCGAGAACGTTGGTGATCTTCTAAAGACATACGACTTTGTTTTCGGCCGCGTCCACTATCTCGCTCGACAACTGGACTGGACCAATCCTTCATCATCTCCCTCTTCGAGTTCTCCCCCCGCTTCGTCTACATCAACTCTTGTCAACTCTAGCTCTGCGCCTTCAGATCTCACCACTGTTTCCCCCAAACCACCACACCACTCAGAGCAAGCGTTGGACGCATTCGAATAATTTAATGCCTAACTCAAGGCATTTACTGCTGCGCTCCCGCCATCCACAGCCCTCATTCTCTACTCAGGGTGCAGCGATCCTAGAATGCTGGGATCCTGAACAAACGAAAGACCGAATGGGATAACAAAGTGCGGAACGGCCTTGTACAAGCTGACGAGGAAAAAGGACATGAGGGGGGGAATGAGAGGTGGGATGCAGTGCGTGATGGAGAGAAGTTGGAGAGCATGTGTGAGGATGTAAAGGCAGGATTAGCATTCTTCTGTGTCACACGAGGTCAAGCATGATGCAATGAAGCCTTCGTTGGCTCATTTTCTTTCAACAAACGGCCCCTTCACTGATAAACAGTGTCTGAGTACCCGGACGAGTAAACATGGGAGAAGCTTCGCAGTAGGCTATGAGCTCCCATGCTTGATGAGACTGATTACTATCAAAAGAGCACTGTCGAATTCATTGACAGCGTTTGAAGCTCTCTGACATTCGCCTCATGGACTTGGGAGGTGAAGCGATGGATCTGCGATGGGTATGTACTATATACCTATGCTATTAGTAAAGGATATGCGATGCGTAGCCAAAAGCGCGCGCCGTGGACGGCTGTTAGCTCTGACCAAACACTCAAGCTGCCACCACAACAGAAATGCCTCCACCATCATCCAGCGACGTTTTCCACCTCTCGACTCTTCCCAACACTATCTTCGTCTACCAACTACCTACATCTGAACCGATTCCGATCCCTTTCATAAACGGATTATCGGATGCAAAGACACAGCTGTGCTCTATCACTAGAACCGCTGATGAGACTTCGATCGTGACAGATATCATTCTCGATGAAGCTTCTACACCCGCTGAATTGAAGCAGGAACAATGGAAGGCCTACAAGATGCGAGGTCCCATGCCGTTTGGTAAATATATGCTTTAACAATTAGGCATTCCCTTCAATGTTGTTGATCGCGATGACTCACCCCACACATCTTCATTCCATTCATCTGATTCCTCTGCGAAACGACCCACTACCTACGATCCAATATGTGCCTCCCCCCTCTTGAATTATCTTTCAGACCTCGTTGGTGTTGTGAACAACCTCACCGCTCCACTCAAAGCCGTCACGATCGGCGTATTTGTCGTATCAACATGGTGAGTCTGCAGATCTGCACTTGTCCGCAAATCCTCGGTTATCCCGCCCGTTATCAGTCTCTCAGAGTGAACTCTATGCTAATCGCAATATCTCTTCCTTAGGAACACAGACTATCTCCTAATACCATTAGCAAAGCACGAAGAGGCAGAGGCCGCGCTGAAGGCTGACAGCTGGGTGTTTGTCTGAGTTTGTAAACCTATCCAAGGACATGAGCTATATCTCTCAAGGCCAGTGGGCGGGACGCCATGGAGTGCTGAATAGCTGAAAGAGCAGAATAAATACGGCCGAGGATGTAAATGCTCATGCAGAGATGCTGTAATTAGGATGTGAGGCCAAATGCAATACAGACGTGGACCAATGAGTTGCCTTCTTGGGTTGAGATGAGGACCTCAATAAGCTGGGGCACATCCCACAGAAACAAACACAAATGGTTCAGACACGTGTATTAACATCGACGATTCACTGTTAACGTAGGAGAACGTGCTGTGTCTCCAGAGCTTTCTCAGTCTCCGTGACCGGAGTGCTCAGAGGAGCTTTTAGTTCCCTTTCAATTTACTCGCGACTGAGCCCAATGCAGCGTAGATTGCTCAGGAGAATACTGAGCGCGCGTCATGTCGAGACAACTATAGCGGTTTCGTTGGTGTGGAACTGTGTTGATGCGCGAGAGTTGGGCACTCGTGAGAAACAGCAGCAACAAGCTGCAACCCGAAAGGTCTTCTCATCCAATCATCGATGGAAAGGGGCTGACTGACTGATCCACGGCCTCTCTTACTTCCTTCCGTCCTATTGTCATAGTTTCTGCCTCCCCGCTTTCAACGAAAGGCTCCCTAACATCCACATGCCTCATTCTGTTGCCGACTTCCCAACTCCACGTGGTGCCTCCACCATCATCTCATTTCACCAATTCCTGTCATCTAGCATATCACTTTCGATGACTTGAATACATTCATGACCCAAAACCTCCCTATGCTCGCCTCTGCCATCGATTCCCCTCTCTCGTTGATCCCTGATCTCTCTAGATACTCCATCGCTCGCCGCCATCTTTCCTCTTCCATTGTCGCATTGCGTCGACCCCAGACTTAGTACACATCTACCTGGAATATAACGCTCTTAATCAGTGAAAGCCTTTCCACCACTTTCCAAGCAACGATTCTTCGACAATTCCTCCTCGTTGCGTCGTTCATAGCCCACTCGAATCCCTCATGCGAGCGGTGGCCGTACGTGACCCTTCTATTTCTTATCCCTCTCGTCCTTCGTCGAGTACGTTATCCTCATCATTCGCATGCTATTGATGTGCTTATGTCGCTCAAGCATACGTCCTCTACGGACTAACGAAGACAGGCCCTAAATGCACCAATGCACCCAGCTGTGGACCAGTCAGCGCGAGTTCTTTTGTGGCCGGGTTAGCCATGCGCACTTGCGTACCTCGCTTTCCTATAGCTAACGCTCGCCACTACTACCACTCACCCCCCTCTGGGTCCAGCTTCCACCATCAAATCCACTCAACCCTGGCGCTCCGCTCACACAAGCCCCTCCAGTCATTCACGAGTTGGGCTGCTTCAATAACTGTGGTACCCTCAGCACCAAGCAACGCAACCGCTTTTGACACCCTTTCGATTGCGCCAGCATGGCTCTCCATTTAGTCTTGATGGGTGACTTCCCCTATCATTTTATCGCTCGCCATTCCTCACCAACATTTCTTTTTTTGCCTCTGATCTCACGCCTTGTACATCCTCCCCGCTGGACGTGCCAATCTCCTCCTAGTCCTACTTCAACCGCGCTCGCTAAGGGCCGCAAACATTTTCCCAGTGGCCACAAGCTGGGCGGTTTATTTCACTCATCTTCCGTCTTCCTCACATGAGACTGTGCCGGTTTGCTAGTAGTACGCACACACTGACTGTCCACAGGACCGACTTCTCCGACTACTGATCAATCTAAGCGATGCCTTGCCAGTGCATGCTTTCGCCTCTACGAACAAGATCATATTCGACTGACCTCGTATCAAGCACTAGTACGCTGAGCCGATGCTCGCTTTAGCAGCTCTTGCTGACCTGTGCTCCCTACGGCCCCTTTCCCATTTTGGACGGCAAATCATATGGTAACGACCAACAACTAACGTGACGACCGAGGTTCTCAATCGCAACTATGGTATGTGCCTTTTCATTATTTTGTGCGATTGTGAGCACCGGCGGCCAGAAATATCTGCTGGCTCTCGTCTTGTCTTTTCTCTTCAAGTGAAATACCACATTATCGCTCAATCTCATCATTTGTCCCCCTATCCAATATCTTTGGGCCACTGGTTTGCTCATCCGAAGACCCGACATCATCGACGCCATCTTCTTCCCCATTTTCCGCCGTCAATTTAAGCGGTTCCACCCGCTACCTTTCTTCGTGCCTTTGCATACTGAATTGATTCATTATTCTTTACTACGTATCCATAGCTGGAGTTTGAGGGCTCAATCTCTCTTTCGCAACTCTCCTAGGGACTCAACTTTGTAATTACTATCATCTTTGTGAATCCGATTGAAATCTATAAAGCTTCCCTGTATCGTTATCTCCACTTGGAAGCATCTACGCTCTTGGCGGGTGCGCATGCTGGGTCAAGGATAGCGTGGGAATATTAGATATGACCTTCGTGTGCCTTCCAGTTGCTCCGACCGCGTCTCTAGCTTAGATCGGCCTGATTATCTATCTCCGCCTGATAAAGCCTCTAAATCTAATCCAAGCCACTGTGCTACTATGGATGAAATTGTGCGTGTCTCAGATGTAGTCTAGAATATCCACCATGCTCAGTCGACAAATCCGTGGTCTTGTACAGGAACAATTCTTCATTGAAGATGACGGATCGAATCCGCTTCAACATGTTTTCCATCCTAATCCTCGCTTGCGGCTCCCATCGCTCTCCAAGCCCTCCTCGCGCTCCTCGCTCACCCTTCAACCCAACAATATCGATCTTGACTCAGATCAACGCTCCGTGATGTCCACGAAATCTACTCAATCGACGAAAACCTTCTCGTCCATTAAAACGTTCTTCCAAGAGGACGCCGTTATAACTATGCCTCTAATTAATGTGTGCAACTTTATTGACTTTGACAACCCTCTGGAGAATGCACGTATTGTCTCTGTTGACGGATACGCCGAGCCTGTGGCACGCGGTCTTGTGAAGCACCGCTTTTTGGTGCTTCGCCTACAGCGTCCAAAGAAGAAGGGCATCTGGATGAGGATTGATCGCCGCCGCAACCGTGGTGTCTCCGCCATTAGGTTTGCCCTTGCAGGTGGAGCCACTGAGGCTAATGATGAGGTGCAGCTTACAATCCCTAACAACTATTTGTAACTAACTAAATATAATAATTCCTTGTGGTAAATCTTACAAAGGTTAAGCTGTCTGCCAGTGAAGAAAAGCTCATTGGAACAGCGTTGCTTGAAACATCCCAATACTTGGTGAATCAGCCAACTCTGCGCAATCTCAGCAGCCTGTTCCGCATCATTATTGCTGAGCTAGTTCTATACCGACTCTGGCCGGTGAGAAATGTGTATTAGCTTGAAAGTTGAGCTGAACTAATTAGGGAATAGGAGAACTGCTGGTTCTTCTGCTCACTTGTTCAGCAGCACCTAGTTGGCCTCACTACTCAAGGTCTACTGAACTCAGAAGGGTGGTTCAGGGATCTGGGAGTAGATATTCAACACATCAATCTTGGCAAAAAGATCCGCCAGAGAGTTTTCCTGTCCTATCACATAAATTTGCTCTTCCCAGCCCTGCTCCATAATGCATTTGGACTAGTGGAACTTCAGGCATTATGTGACCTGGCTCTCAAGTCTGAGGAGCCATTCCAATGGGCTCTTACTGCATGCTGCTATATTCAAACAATGGAGGCCAATGCAAAGATAAGGCTCAATGCTGTACTCCAACTCAAGGACTCTTCACTTTATGGCCTTTATGCTATGGTTCTCACATTCACTTTTGAGCATGCTGAATCAGCTGCATTGCAAATGATCCTGGGGGCTATTACAACTGCTCATCAATACTTCTCCACAACCTCAATCAAGTGTCTTGCATCATGGATAATCCCATTGGCTACACCACCCACTCAAGATGATGTTGAAAAAATCATCTCCCTACTTTCATTCCTTGTTGTAGGAGAGAGAGATATCCATGCTACTGCAACTAAAATCCCTATCTCATTCATGAATTACCTCAAATATGCCAACACTTCCAGGGCATATCTGCAGAGCAACCCTTCATCCCACAAGGTTCTTGCTTCTTTTTGCCTGAGTATCATGCAAAACAAGCAAAATGGGCTGTGCTTCAACATATGTAAGCTAGAAACCTCATCCAAGCTAAATTCTCAAGTGGACGATCTCCCTGCTCTCATAGAGGAGCACATTGGGGACACCCTCTCTTATGCATGTCGCTTTTGGACTTTCCACACAGCACAGGCTGATACTATTGGTGCTAAACTCCTTGATTCCATTGGGACTTTGCTTTCAACAAGCCAGTTCCTGCATTGGCTGGAAGTGATGAGTGTTACAAAGTCAGATCCACACACAAGTCTCATGCAACTGAAAGCACAGAGTCACCTGGTATGTGATATAAACTATTTTGACTAATTGTCCAGAATTAAATGGTGTTGATTTACATCATGCAGCTGTCTCCCACAACTGCAGCTCATCTGCAAGAGGCACTGAGCTTTACATGCATGTTTAAGATACCCATCTCATTAAGTGTACCTCACATCTACACCAGTGCTATTCCATTTCTCCCATTAGGATCCCCAATGAAGCAGCTTGCACAAGAATTTGACCAGCTGGCAGGTTTAGTCTCTGGGCAGCTACAGAAGTGGCCAGCCCTTAGGCATAGATTTGTTGGTCACCACTTCATATTGAGTGTCGCAATCTGCTCCAATGGATGGATGATGGCAAGTGGGAGTATTACTGGGGATATATGGCTTTGGGATGTTAAAAACAGATGTCAATATGGACAGCCACTCCAGTGTTATACTGGCCGTGTGCACTCTGTGGCCTTTTCTCCTGATGGTACACTCCTTGCTTCTGGGTCTAGCAACACAACCATCCAGCTGTGGGATGTCCAGTCAACCTCACCTCAAGGGCAGCTACTCAGAGGTCATACTGAGGATGTGTACTCTGTGGCCTTTTCTCCTGATGGCACATTACTTGCTTCTGGGTCTGGTGACAAAACCATTCAGCTGTGGGATGTCCAGTCACACTCACCTAAAGGAGAGCCACTTACAGGCCATAATTTACGTGTGAATTCTGTGGCCTTTTCTCCTGATGGCACACTCCTTGCTTCTGGCTCTCATGACAACACCATCTGGCTATGGGATGTCCAGTCACACTCACCCAAAGGACAGCCATTCAAAGGTCATACATGGTTTGTCCACTCTGTGGCCTTTTCTCCGGATGGCACGCTCCTTGCTTCTGGGTCTGGTGACACCACTATCCAGCTGTGGGATATCCAATCCCATTCAGCACAAGGACAGCCACTCAAAGGTCATACTGACTATGTGCACTCTGTGGCTTTTTCTTCTGATGGCACCCTCCTTGCTTCTGGCTCTCATGACAAAACCATCCGGCTGTGGGATGTCCAGTCCCACCAACCCCAAGGACAACCACTTACAGATCACACTCAGGGTGTGTGCTCTGTCACCTTTTTTCCTGATGGAACACTACTTGCTTCTGGGTCTGATGACACAACCATCCTGCTGTGGGAAGTTCAATCACACTCACCTCAAGGACAGCCACTCACAGATCACACTCAGGATGTGTACTCCTTAGCCTTTTCTCCTGATGGCACACTCCTTGCTTCTGGCTCTCATGACAACACCATCCAGCTGTGGGATGTCCAGTCACACTCACCCAAAGGTGAGCCACTCAAAGGCCATAATTGGGGTGTGAACTCTGTGGCCTTTTCTCCAGATGGTGCACTCCTTGCTTCTGGGTCTGGTGACAGGACCATCCTGCTGTGGGATGTCCAGTCACACTCACCCAAAGGACAGCCACTGAAAGGTCATAAGTGGCATGTGAACTGTGTGGCCTTTTCTCCTGATGGCACACTCCTTGCTTCTGGGTCTGATGACAAAACCATTCAGCTGTGGGATGTCCAGGCACACTCACCTAAAGGAGAGCCACTTACAGGCCATAATTTACGTGTGAATTCTGTGGCCTTTTCTCCTGATGGCACACTCCTTGCTTCTGGCTCTCATGACAACACCATCTGGCTATGGGATGTTCAGTCACACTCACCCAAAGGACAGCCACTCAAAGGTCATACATGGTTTGTCCACTCTGTGGCCTTTTCTCCAGATGGCACACTCCTTGCCTCTGGCTCTGGTGATAGTACCATCCAGCTGTGGGATGTCCAGTCCCACTCAGCCCAAGGAAATCCACTCACAGGCCATAATTGGGCTGTGAACTCTGTGGCCTTCTCTCCTGATGGCACACTCCTTGCTTCTGGGTCTGGTAACGGTACCATCCAACTGTGGGACATCCAGTCCCACTCACCTCTAGGGCAGCCACTCAGAAGCCACACTTGTGGTGTGCAGTCTGTGGCTTTTTCTCCTGATGGTGCCATCTTTGCATCTTCCTCAAAAGGGGGAGAGGTTATTCTCTGGAACACCAACATGTTTCCACCACTGATACCACTTTCCAATCAAGAAGACCTTGGAGCATTTCAATTTGGCCTAAGCTGGGTTTGTATGACTCAGGATGGCTGGCTCAAAACCACTGGTGGTGAACTCATCTTGTGGATCCCTCCTGCCCATATAAAAAATGTCTATGATGATCAGCTCATTACCTTCCTTGGCAGGGATATGTCTTCTAGGATCATACTTAACCATAACAATATGGTAGCTGGAGAGCACTGGGCACTTGTAGAACATTAGTGCCATTTTGTGCATTTGATCCCAATCTCTCAGACTCTACACTCTACTATGATGAATTTTTAGGATGCCCTTTCTCACGACATTTGTGATTTTCAACATTGTCCATAGTTGTGTTTACCTTGGCTGCTATCAAAACTACCCATGTAACATTCTGTTGTTGCATTTACTAGGGTGATTGAGCACACAGATATAGTCAAGATGAATATCAAGTCAGATCAAAGCTAAGTTAAGACCCTATCATCAGATGATCACATTTACAAGGGAATAGAGATGACACAATTATCAAGACAGAGGATCGGAGCAGAGAGCATCAACAAAACAACCTTGAATAGGGCACATGCTCTATGGCTTGGCAAATAAGTGTTGGGGTGGAAATCCCGTTATGATACATCTCAAATGTTTGCTTAGACTTAGAACGGTCCCCGTCCCCTTGGAGGCTTGGCTCCCCATGTCATTGGGTTATCCATCCCATAGCGTGTCGGACTGGGGTTGTCCAAACGCGCTGGCGGAGCAGCTCGACCTGTGGGGCCCGTGCTTCCCCCAACGGTTGCTGTGGTACTTGTGGTTGTTGAATTAGTCGCCGCTGCTGACATTGAGGTACCAGTCCCAGTGCTGGCGACATGCGCAGCTCCCACAGGGGTAGCACCCGCCGCGCCCGCATCTCGCACTGCCGCCACAGCGCCAGCAAGCTCCTCCCCAGGGACCCCAAATAGCGTAGCGTCATATCCCTTCATAGGACCAGCAGGCAGAGCCATCTGCTCCTCAATAGGCAGCGCATTGTACGCCTCATCATCCTCTTCCCGTGTCCTCTCTCCATCAGTGCTCATGGTCAGATCAGGTGGACCCAACCCAAAGCCCTTTGTGCGCTGCTTCGACGGCGAAGCTGCGGCCGCAGTGACCGGGAGATCGGACGCAAAGGGCATAACAACTTCACCCTCCCACCGCTCGTTCGCGTACGCGCGAGCCATCTCAGGGCCGACCTCCGTTCCATAACGCGTAGCGGGCGGGGACAAGGACACAGACGTGTCGTTCTCGTCCGTACGCTCCATCGAGCGCGCAGGCATGCTGTACCCAAACTCGTCATCCACGTAGCGGCGCGTCTGTTTCGGGACAGGGAACGCAGGCTCGTAATCGTTGACATTGTTCTTCTTCTTCTGGGGTGACTTGGAAGGGGTTGTTGTCGTGGCGTGATGGCGATGGGATGTGGCAATCTGGGCAAAGCCGAGGAGACCGTCGATGTCATCATCAGTAATACCGTTGGAAGGGCCTCCTCGGACGTTCTTCATAGCAGAGATCGCAAGGTCGTCGTTATCATCATCACCGATCATGGCGCTCGTGGTATCCGGAGCGCCAAAGTCTGGCTGTGAGAGAGGCGGCACGAATGGATGATCATCTTCGCCAGCGTTGAACGAGAACCCAGGCCGGAACTGGAACCCAGCAGCAGCAAATGACGTGTCAAGTGACTGGTCCGCTGGCTGCAAGTGCAACTGCGCGCTCCGCATGATCGCAGGAGTAGATGCATTATTAGGCGAGCCAAACTCAAACGGAGCTCCTCCACCGAACGAGAGTCCACCAGCAGCCATGCTCGTACTCCCAGAGCGAAGCGCTTGGCCAAACGACAAGGCAGAGGTCCGAACGAGTTTCGGGGTGCTTGACTCCTTGCTCGCCGTGCTACGACGAAGAGAAGCGATAGGGCGAGATAGCGAGGGGCTCACATTCGCAGCACTGGTCGTAGTCAGCGCCGAAGGGTCGATCGTGCCAGTCGCGCGCACATTATCGAGATGGACATCTTCATCTCCAATCCGAGATCCACCAACGAAATGGCTCAATCCGGGATCAGTACCGAACGATGTTTCGGCGAAGGTCGCCATCGAGTCTTCAACACGAGGGCGTTTGGCAGGGGAGGGCTGCAGGGAGGGCGATTCGTCGATCTCAGGATCATTATCGTCGCCGCGATCCCCATCAGCTCCAGTACTCCCGCTACCAGCACTACCGCTTCGCCTTTCATCATCTCGCTGAGCGCGCTTGCCGGTACGAGGCGCGGGAGGAGTACCAACCGCGAAAACTGGCTTGGGTCGTGTACCACCGCTCTTTCGACCCCCATTCGCACTCCCACTTCCGTTCGTGGGCGTGGTAGCAGCAGTCTCGAGCTTCTTCAGCCTCTCCTCTAGTGCACGAGTGTATTTATCCAGTGCAGCGACATTTGCCTTGTATGAATCGATCACACCCGTCGTCTCGCGCTGGAACGTCTTGAAGGTCTCGTTAAGCTCCTCATACTTCTTGAGCTGGAGATTCGCCTGCTCGACTGAGAAAAGTCGATCGCTGAACGTCTTGTGCTCATCAACGCGCGCCTGACGCTCCTTGTCGATATCCTCGCCAAGCTGCGTTGCGCGGGCACGACCCGTCACGATCTGTGTCTCCAGCTTGGAGGTCTTGGCTCGCTCAGCCTCGAGAGCAGCCTGGAGAGAAGTGATAGCGGATTGTGAGTTCATGAGGTCCGCCCTGAGCGTAGCATAGTCCTCAGACTGCGATATTTGGGCGGCGGAGAGACGGGGATCAAGTGACGATGAA
>WIDE01000283.1:0-14268 GCA_015039315.1 Clavulina sp. PMI_390 | reverse complement strand
AAGCTTGTAGCGAGCGGAATATCATAGGGACAGGGAAGCCACCAATAATGTACGATTTTCTCCTACTCAACGCACAACTCAATCAGACGGACGATTTTGTGACTCAATTGGGCAGAGAAAGCTGGAGGATCAGTGATCATTCGCTTCTCCAGCATCACGGAGTAGAACTGGAGGTAATAACATCACCTTTTCTCACTCTTGATACTCTAGGTCGCGTGGGCCATCCCACAGAGCGACTCGGGCGGGTGTGACAACCGCTCTTATTACAGGAATACCCCGGGGAAGAAAGGCTATTTTTCCTGCTCTTAGGCTGTTTGATAGTATGAGGTGATCGCTATGACTCAAGGACACGCCACCAGTCATAGTCCTAAGTTGGGAAGGCGGGTAACTTGTCACGGTGACAAGTTACCCGCCTTTCCAACGTTCCACCACCATCATTGCCACCTCATGGGATCCTGTGGGATCTCTTACGGATAATATTCTCTGAGGGACTGGCTTCTGCTTGGACTAGTATACGCCACTGGGATAAAACGACGGAGACGAGATTCTAGAGAGAGATTGAGGCTCCTTGCACTGGTGACTTGCACGGTCAAAACTCGATCAGCAACGCGGCCGCGCCTGACATAGATGTCTTTTTTTGGCGACGTAGTCATATAAAATAGGGTTTCGAGACATTCTTAGGTGATTCATAGTGACCTCCAGCACTCCCATAGTTAACAACGACCTCGGTATGTAATCTGCACATATAAATTCTTCCGTCGATCTCATGTAGCTTGCCGCCCTATGGTTCTTCAAATATGCATAGGGGCCTCAGGAGAAATAAAAGGTATGCCAATAGTGATGTTCGTGATAAGTGAACTGATTTGGCTTGACTATAGTAGCTATACATCCCAGCCCAACGGCGACCACTCGATGTACACTCCGAAGCTTATGCAAGTCAGCACAATGACTATTCAATGTCCGTCCCTTAAATACTTAGATCTCTACCTATAGATCGTGTCCTCGATGGTCTCCGACCCCTTGGTACCCTTACCAGGCGGAAGACACTGGGGGAATATTTCTTGCGAGACCTTAGTCGATGTAGTATAAATATTCTGTCGTTACTATTCTTGCAATATATGCGGATATTAATCCACTCTAATTCGAGTGAAATGTATGAGGATATCGTGTAAAACCCCAGGAAATATCGTACATTTCAGAGAGCGATTTTCTCGCACACCACGATTTAGTCGTGTAAAAGGGATGATTTAGTCCTACAAAATGTATGGGTTTGGCAAAAAAATAGGAAAATGTAAGATAGAATCGTACAGAATGTACGATTTTATCTTACATGTATGTCCTTATCGTGCACCTTGTAAGACTTTCTCATGCGTCAGGGAATCGTGCATTTTGTACGATTTTTACAGGTGTTTGGTTCGCACAGTGAGGAGCGGAAGAGCTCAGTAGTCCGTTATATAGATTAGTAATCCAAATGAATGTAGAACCAATTGTGGAAGGCGGGAAGTGGAATTTATCAATTATAAGTGCTTCTGTGTGGCAGTGGAAGATTATGTACAGATGACCGCCCCGATACGATATACGAAGTCGCTCGTGGAGCGCTCAAAGTGGGGTGATGGAGGAACAGAGGTTCGGGGCTTCACCTCCCGCATTAGGAAAAATTCTGCCCCAGGTTTCAGTAATAATACCTGAAAATAGCATATGTGCTTCCTTTCCCTATGTGACAATTTGAGTGGGGAAGGGAGATCGAGGAGACAGGATGTTGTTTGCCTCATTCTCTCTCATACACTGATGCATTTTTCATGATTGATTGCATGAAGTGATTTGTAGGAGCCTCACAAAATGTTGAAAATTTCTGATATCAAAGGAATTGATTGAGAGGGGCCCGCTGGTAACGAGAGTTGGAACCAAGCTTATGGATGTTCTGAGTTACATGCCATGCTGTAAAGTAAGACTTGACAGCCACGACCCCAGTACGGATTCAGGCATACAGATTGAATACATACACGAGCCTATTTGCCACAGGGATAAGTTTGGTCTTCTTCTTTTGTGGTGGAGAGAGGCCAAACATAGTTAGGGACTTGGCGCTTGCCGCCATTACCAATAGTGACTTGTGACTGTGACGCCACCCCTGCGGCTAATTTTGTCTACGCTCAGATGGCATCCTCCGGTTATTCCACCTTCAATGCAGCAACTCTGCTAGCACGTTTCGATTTTTCTTCACATCAGGACATTTTGCACACATCGCAGCTCTCCCCTAGTAAGGCTACCACACTTCTTGATCGGATTTATGATGTGTGTCTTTCACTGGTGATACCAATGCAGCCTTGACTCTGACCTACCTTGATAGTATCTACAAGATCATGCTCCTGGCTCCGCTGAATACCCACATGTCCTCCGTCTGCTCCAGGATTGTTGTTACCATACTGGTGCTTTCCCAACTTTGCTCATCATCCCACACATCACATTCAGCAGAGATCAGCCATTCAAACGAGGCGGAGAGGCCACACTTTATCATGGCCGCATGGCTGAGCGTCATGTAGCTGTGCGGGAACTCTTTGTTGCTGCCAGAGAATCAGAAAAAGATGCACGTCATTTTGCTATTCAGGTGCTCTATATCCCTTTTATTGTATTCAATATGCCATTGACCCTGCTTCCCAGCTTGTGCACCGTGAAGCTATTGTTCATTCACAACTACACCATCCCAATATCCTTCCCTTTCTGGGCATCTACTATGAAGGTGCTAGTGCCCATCCACTTGTGATCTTACCATTCCTTGAAAGGGGTTCACTTGAAAAGCTTCTTGCTGACCTAAATGGCAAGCTCATGAAACAATCGGATCTAATTATGATTGTGAGTATCAAGACTACGTTATTCAGTCCATGATATTTACTGGGGTCTGTAACTCAGCTTGCTGGCTTGGCACGGGGCCTAGTGTACCTTCACTCACGGGGTCCACCAATCATTCATGGTGATCTCCAGCCGGTATGCTCCCCCACAACAGTGCAAGCCATATTGACTTATTATACTGATCAAAGTCTTGCAGGGAAATGTCCTAATCAATAACCTTGGTAATCCAGTTCTGTGTGATTTTGGGCTTGGTAGGATCCGTCATGAAATCTCTCGGAGTTGCACAGATCACATAAATGGTGGGCGGCTCCGTTTTGTAGCTCCTGAACTTTGGGATCTTGCAGGCTCAAGTCAGCAGAGTGATGTCTTTGCACTGGCTATGACATACCTCAATGCATGGAGTGGTCAGCCTCCATTCCCTGAGATTAGTCAAGAGTGGAGGGTGGCATCTGAACTCAGTAAAGGATCCCGCCCAGCAAAGCCACTTAAAGCTGTTGTGCTGGGCCATGAAGTGGAAGCAGAGTTTTGGAAGCTGCTTGAGTCTATGTGGGTACATCAGGCATCCAACCGGCCCTTGAGTGGTCAAGTGCTGGACAATTTCGAGCATATTTTCAAACCCTGTGAGTGTTCTGCTTTGTTTGAGGCTCAGTTGAGTTGGACTGATGACAAATGTGTTTTCTTTGCTATATTGTACCCACCACCTGGCTTCATTTTGGATTCAGTGAAACAGCATCTCCCATCAACACAGCCAACCCCGGCATATCTCCCATCTGATGAGTTTCACATCTCCTCTGCTATACTCCCACCCCCGGATATCTCTTCAAGCCCACGGAATTTTAGAAGTCCACATGGTATGATAATCAAATAGATGACAGAGATACCACCTGATCATTTAGCAATAATATAGCTCAGACTGCATTGCACAATCTTCCATACACTGGGGAGGCAAGCCAGTACCTGTGGGACCACAGGCCTGAAAATCTCTGCCTCTCTGGCACACGTGAGGCTGTCCTGAATGCACTAATCAACTGGGCAGAGGGTGGTGTCCAGCCAGCTCGCTGTCCACCCTGGTTACAGGGTATCAACAAGGAGAAGCGTGTCATATGGCTTTGTGGAGTGGCTGGAAGTGGCAAGTCATCAATTGCCTTGTCTGTAGCCCTGAAAACCTGGCATGATGGCTGCTTGGGTGCATACTACCGCTTCAGTGCAGCCAAACAATCCCAGCTCAACCCATCCAATCTCTTTGGTACCATTGCATGTCAGCTTGCTTCTCAACACAAAGCAGCTGGGGAACACCTCACTAGGATAATGGATGCATGTGATGACATCATCCAAAAGTCCACTGACCCTTTGGTGCAGCTGAACACTTTTGTTCTACCTCTGCTTAAGATTATCAAGGAACACTTTCCTCACACACTCATTATTATTGATGCTGTGGATGAGTCAGGTAGTGCGATTGAGCGTAGAGGAATTCTAAACTGCTTAGTCCATCTTGCTGAGCAGCTCCCATCCACTGTTGGGATCCTAGTGACTTCCCGCTTTGAAGTTGACATACAAAATAAACTTCATCTTAACTGCTCTGCTGCACTCCTACACATGGATCAGATCCCACAGGAGTCTACAGAAGCTGATATAAGGCTCTATGTCCATCACATGCTGAAAGATGTAACTATCAGCTCAAATCCAGCACAGTCTGAGCAAAGACTCACTCAGCTTGCTGTCAAATCAGAGCAGTCTTTCCAATGGGCATCCACTGCATGCTTGTATATATGCAACATAGATGATGGAGATGCAGCATCTAGCCCTGCCAGACGCATGAACACTGTACTTAACACCAGCAGCAGCTTATACTCCTTGTATACTGGAGTTTTTGATGCAAAGTTTGGGAAAAGTAGCCCTAATAACTTGGGATTGCTGCGCATCATTCTTGGGTTGGTGGTTGCTGCTCAGAAGCCTCTTTCTCTTTCCTCTTATCTCACTCTTGCCCAATCATACTTTCCAATCCCTGCTGATCTGGAGGTTCATGATGAGGCTTCTGGGGTTGTGAAACATCTTGCATCCCTGATGTCTGGGACAGATGATGAAACAAAGCCTCTGGTCCCTTTGCACACATCCTTTACAGAATTTCTCCAAGATGATGATACAGATGAGAAATACAAAGTGGATTTAAAGGGATCCCATCTCATACTTGCAGTTGGCTGCCTTGGTGCTATGCAAGACAAGACTAAGGGATTGCGCTTCAATATTTGCAATCTAGAGACCTCAGTCAAGCTCAACTCTGAGATCCATGGTCTCTCAGATCTCATCAAGGAGCATATTGGAAAGTCATTGTCCTATGCATGCCAGTTTTGGCCTGTGCATTGTTCAAAGCTTGACAATGATCCAGATAGAGTCATTGTGCCAGCTATCCAGGCTCTCCTAACATCTGAAAGCCTGTTGCATTGGTTGGAGGTCATGAGCCTCACTGGCTTGTCAGCAACAGATGTCCTTGCGCCTCTCACAGTAGCTGCACTGGTATGACGCTTGCTATCCCAGTATACATCAAATTAGTGCATACTGAATCTATTCCTTCACAGATGGAACATGGGGTTGCTAATGCTGTGATTGAGGCAAAGAGATTTGCATCATTTTTTGCTGTTCCTATTGCACTGAGTGCACCGCACATCTATCTAAGCACAGTCCCATTCATACCCACATCATCCCCACTATGCTCACTAGCAGAAAGTTATGGCAGGACTCTGAAGTTCAAACAGGGGCGGATGAAGATCTGGCCAGGACTATTGCATGAGTGGCAAGCCAACAGTAAAGTGGCTGCTATTGCATTCTCTTCCAAAAGTGGACTTGTAGCAGTGGGGCTAGGCTGCGGCTCTATTATGTTATGGAGTATGAGAACTGTACAGCAGGAAGGAGTGACACTTGTTGGCCATGCACAGTCAGTGACATCTGTTGTGTTCTCACCAGATGGCACTCTCCTGGCCTCTGGTTCTTATGATAAAACGATCAGGTTATGGGATGTTCAGTCCCAAACAGCCATTGGAGTGCCACTCAATGACCACAATTACTCAGTTGCATCTATAGCATTCTCACCAGATGGAGCTTGTTTAGCTTCTGGTTCTGGTGACAAGACTATCATACTATGGGATGTTAAGTCTCAGGCATGCATAGGATCACCTCTTACTGGCCATAATGACTGGGTGACATCTGTGGCGTTCTCACCCAGTGGAGCTATCCTTGCCTCGGGTTCTGGTGACAAAACTATCAGGCTCTGGCATGTGCATTCCCAGACAGCCATAGGCGCACCTCTTGTTGGCCATAAGCAGCAAGTAAGATGTGTGTTGTTCTCACCAGATGGAGTGACACTTGCCTCTGGCTCCCATGACAAAACCATTATATTATGGGATATTCAGTCACAGACAGCCATAGGAGTGCCTCTCACTGGCCATGATGACTGGGTGACATCTGTGACATTCTCACCAGATGGAGCTGTCCTGGCCTCTGGGTCTCATGACAAGTGCATCAAGCTGTGGAATGTTCAGTCCCAGACAGCCATAGGAGTGCCTCTCACTGGTCATGCTCAATGGGTTACATGTGTGGCATTCTCACCAAATGGAGCTGTTCTGGCCTCTGGCTCTGATGACAAGACCATTAGGTTGTGGGATGTTCAGTACCAGAGAGCTATGAAAGTGCCATCTGCCCATGATCACTTGGTCAGATCTGTGGCATTCTCACCAGATGGAGCTCTCCTAGCCTCTGGTTCTGATGACAAGACCATCAGACTGTGGGATGTACCATTGCAGACAGCCAAAGGAGAGCCTCTCATTGGCCACAATGACTGGGTCACATGTGTGGCACTCTCACCAGATGGAGCCATCCTAGCCTCTGCCTCTAGCGACAAGACCATCAGGATGTGGGATGTTCAGTCACAGACAGCTATAGGAGTGCCTCTCACTTGCCAGCAGAACTCAGCCTGGTCTCTGGCATTCTCGCCAGATGGAGCTGTGCTGGCCGCTGGCTATGATGACAATAATATCAGGCTGTGGGATGTCCAGTCCCAGACTATCATAGGAAGGTATTTTGAAGGCCACACTTCTACAGTCACATCATTGGCATTCCTGCCAGATGGAGCTACCTTGATATCTGGCTCTGATGATAACAATGTGAGAATGTGGGATGTCAAGAACCAGACAATTATGGGAGTGTCTCTTGATGGCCAAACTCAGTCATTCACATCAGTAGCATTCTCACCAGATGGGATGCTCCTAGCCTTTAGCTCTCATGACAAGACCATCAAGCTGCATGGTATTTGGTCAAGGGAGGCTAAAGGAAACTCTCTTATTGGCCACACTCAGATAGTCAGATGTATGGCATTCTCACCAGTTGAAGCTCTCCTAGCCTCTGGCTCTGATGACAACACTGTGAGGCTGTGGGATATTCAGTCACAGAGGGCTAGTGGAATGCCTCTCACTGGCCACACTCAGTTAGTGAGAACTGTAGCATTCTCACCAGATGGAGCTCTCCTAGCCTCAGGCTCTGATGACAAGACAATTAGGCTGTGGGATGTTCAGTCTCAGCTAGCAATTAGAGTATCTTCAATCTGCCATGATCAACCTGTCTCATCTACAACATTATTACCCAATAGAGCTATCATGGCCTCCAGCTGTGATGACAACTCCATCCAGACATGGGATATTCACTCCCAGAACACTGTAACATTACCTCTCACTGGCCACAATGATTGGGTAACATCTGTGACACTCTCACCAGATGGAGTGACACTTGCCTCTGGCTCCTATGACAAGACCATCAGACTGTGGGATGTACTGTTGGAGAGACCCAAAGGAGAGCCTCTCACTGGCCACAATGACTGGGTCACATGTGTGGCATTCTCACCAGATGGAGCCATCTTAGCCTCTGCCTCTAATGACAAGACCATCAGGCTGTGGGATGTTGAATCACAGAAGGCCACAGGACGGCTACTGGCTCATGATCAGTCAGTCAGATCCGTGACATTCTCACCAGATGGAGCTGTCCTGGCCTCTTGCTCTGATGACTGCACTATCAGGCTGTGGGATACTCACTCGTGGAAGGCCATAGGACTGCCATGGATAGGTCATGACCAGTCAGTCAGATCTATTGCATTCTCACCAGATGGAGCTGTCCTGTCCTCTGGCTCCAATGACTGCACAATCAGGCTGTGGGATGTTCAGTCACAGAAGGCCATAGGAGTACCATTTGCTCATGATCAGGCAGTCAGATCTGTTGCATTCTCACCCCATGGAGCTATCCTAGCCTCTGGCTCTGATGACAATACTGTCAGACTGTGGGATGTTGATTCCCAGAGAACAAGTCAACCACTCATTAGCCACAACCTGCCAGTCAAAACTGTGGCCTTCTCACCAGATGGAGCTGTCCTCGCCTCAGGCTTTATTGACCACTCCATCAGGCTGTGGGATGTTCAGTCCCAGAGAGCCATAGGAGAGCCTCTTGTTGGCCACACTCAGCTAGTCCGATCTGTGGTATTCTCACCGGATGGAGCTCTTCTAGCATCTGGCTCTAATGACAATACCATTAGGCTGTGGGATGTTCCATCACAGACAGCCACAGGAGTGCCTCTTGCTGGTCACACTCACCCAGTCACATGTGTGGCATTCTCACCAGATGGAGCTATTCTAGCCTCTAGCTCCAATGACAAAACCATCATACTATGGAATGTTCAGTCACAGACAGCCATGGGAGTGCCTCTCACTGGCCATACTCTGTGGGTCACATCTGTGGCATTTTCACCAGATGGAGCTTTGCTAGCATCTGCCTCTTGGGACAAGACTATAAGGCTGTGGGATACTCAGTCACAGAAGGCCATAGGATTCCCATGCAAAGGTCATGACAAGTCAGTCAGATCTGTTGCATTCTCACCAGATGGAACTGTCCTGGCCTCTGGCTCTGATGACCACACCATTGGGCTGTGGAATTTCAAGAACCAGAGCTCCTTAAAACGGATGTTTGGTCACAAACAGTCAGTTAGATCTGTTGCATTCTCACCAGATGGAGCTATCCTGGCATCTGCCTCCAATGACAAGACCATTAGGCTGTGGGATGTTCAGTCACAGAGGACCAGAGTATCATTCATGGGCCATGATCAGCCAGTGACATCTGTTGTATTCTCATCGGATGGAGCCCTTGTGGCCTCTGGCTCTGGTGACATGACCATCAGGCTATGGCCTGTTCAGCTCCCAGCAACAATAGGAATGCCACTCAGTAGCCATGATGCATATGTTGCATCTGTGGCATTCTCACCAGACGGATCTCTCCTGGCCTCTGCCTCACATGATAAGACCATCAGGCTGTGGGATGTTCACTCCCAGACAGCTATAGGAGTTCCCTTTATTGGTCATGATCAATTAGTCACATCTGTGGTATTCTCACCAGGTGGAGCTTTCCTGGCCTCTGGCTCCTATGACAGTACCATAAGGATGTGGGATGTCCGGTCCCAGACAGCCATAGGAGAGTTGTTTGGTCGTGATCAGTTGATCAGATCTGTGGCCTCCCAAACTGATGGACCTCCATCATCCTCTGACTCTACTAATACTCTCTCAAGCATCATGAAACACTTTTCTACATCCTACATCAGTGTCCCACACCATCACCACTCTTTCCATATGTCCATATCTCCATCATCATGGCACAATGTCCTCCAGAATGGATGGCTCAAAGGGCCAGGGGGTGAGCTTGTCCTCTGGATCCCTGCAGTATATGATAGAGCACCCTACCATGAGCAGCTGGTTGCAATCCTTGGCAAAAATGCACCACCTGTATCTCTTGTTGAAGTTGACAGGATGGCGCTTGGGACTGACTGGATTAAATGCCACACACCTCAGTAGTTTCAGAACCTTGGCACTTTCATCACATATCCTTGCTACTGCATGAAACTCTAGCAATGTCAGTGGGTAATTACTAGCATTTCATGTACCTACAGATTAGCGTAATTTAGTGGGCAGATCACTGGCAGTCTCCCCCAATTCATTTATTTTATTTTCTTATGTTGTGCGCACTTGGACAATTGGCAACAATCCGCAATAGCAACGGGATCCAGGGATTTTGTCTGTTGTTGCTCCAACAACATATTTCCAATAGGTGCAGGGCCATTAACCGGCACTCTCATGAGTCACTGGAGCATGTATAGTTGTTTCCTGGAGATTTGGTTTTGATTCCCAGAGATGGGTATTGATTCCCAGAGGGAGGTCTGATTCCCCTTGGCTGAAGTATTTTGCCTTTATCTCTGTCAGTTCTATGGCTATTGGAAAATGGCTAGCAGATTTTGAAACTAGATTCTTTTCTCTATTGAATGATGTGTTTGCTTGCTTACTTCTGTTTACTCTCATATGCGTGGTGTTGGATGCAAGTTGTTAGACACTGGACTATATCTGGTATAGGATTCAGATATATTACCTGTATCTTAGGGAGAGTCTCTTGTTAAGCCAATGAGCACATGCTATGCTAATGTACACTCTTCATTGATTAGGAAGCAGTATGTAGAAGTGCATGTGACCCTGATCATGTTTGAACAGACTGGTTGATCAGAGAAGACCAGCCCTGAGTGTTTGAGTAGCCCCACCACCTTCTTGCTTATTCAGCCCTGTAGACTGATCGGCAACCTGGATCTTGTTCTTTGTTCTACCCTTTTCTTTTGTTCATACTTCCTCTTTTGTCCTCCTGAGTATATATAGCTTGCAGATAGTAAGTAGAAGACAAGTTCCCCCTGAGTTCAGTTCAGACTTAGGTGTTGCTCTTGTATGCCTCTATCTCCTCATCATAATTCTATCATATTCTTTCCCTCTTTGCAGTCATTGGTGTCAAGTGTGAGGTGTGGCTCTGAGTTAGGACCCAGCATACCAGACACAACTTGAGCTTGTAGTCTGTGCCTTAGTGTTGAGTGCAGCATAGCTGGTGGGATCTCAAAGGTGGTTGCCATTAAGACAGCTAGGTATCTGCCTTGCACAGGACAGAGCAAGTCAGTGTGGTCTAGGATCAGAAGCCTGCTTAGAGTCTCAGTCTTATTCCTTTCCCCTTCTGGAGTATTGTCTCCACTGAGAAGAACCATAATCTCCTGACTGTGCTGAGGGCTTCAAAAGTTCCTCTGTGTGTCCAATCTCCTACACCCAGGATCCTGGATTCACATCACAGCTAGGGTTCAGCTTTCAAGTTATCCCTGAGCTGTATCCTCAAGAACATCAAGAACATGGAGGGCCTTTGCAAGAATGGCTCAATTGGACCTACACTCTGAGCCCAGCAGGGAAATTGCCCAATCTTCTACTGCTTGTTTCCACAAGCCCCTGGAATGTTAATGGGGTCGTTAATATTATTGTAAGAAAGCAGTTGAGGGTTGAGCACTGGTCGTAAGCGTAGTCAAGGGGACGGGGTTGTGAGTGTTAGGAGTCGTGAGAGGACGTGAACAATGTTTGAGGGTAGTCAATGTCAACGTTTGGCATTGGCTTTTGTCTAACTCCCGCTTCCGGTTATAGGGCTTTCACCTGTTGGTGTGTTTTGTTAGATGGAGCGTTAGCGTTAATGGTTGGATGATGGGCTAGGCTGCGGAGGTAGTGGTAGAAAAGATAATGTATTCTCAAACCAAACAAGGGACTATAGTATGTATGTGACTAAACTACACTGAGTCAGCTAGGTGGGTTCGAACGGGATCCGGACAGAAAGAAGAAAGTGTTTATGAATGTCAACTATTATACTAGCTGGTAACATGGAAGGGTCTTGCAAATATGAGTTCAACCATGTTTCAAAGCCATGGTTAGCAAGACTCCCAGTGGTCCGGGTGGTCAATCTTTCCTCTGGCATTATGGGTCTTTTCTTCACAGGGACACATATAGTTTGCACTAAACATCAATTTTACTAGCATGGATCTTTCTGAGCTGTTTGGTCTTTCCCTGGGAAACTTACTATCCCTGGATCTGAGACCATTTATACACTGGTTTCTCTCAGAATTTGTCACTCCAGCAGTGCTTCTGCCTAATATGGCACAGGAGGACACCTTTCTTCTCTTCTTAGGCACATTGGTTCAACAACTGTGCTGGCCTACAATGAACTCAAGTCATCTCTCATTGAGCTTGTTTCTTTCTACCAAGCAGCAAGATGAGTTTGCAGATGGTTCTATGAGAAGAAAATGTTCTTGACCATCTGGATATGCAGTGTACTTCCTCATGGGTGATGAAGCTACCCAAGAGCAGCTGTACCAGCAAAGACTTCACCTTCTCAATTGTCACTTTGATATCTCTTTGGTTCAATCCCAACCGGCTCCTGCCTCCCATCCTCTGTGCCCCTATCCTCTGCCCTAAACGGGAATACCTGTTATCTGGGGTTGCCCCAGGGCAACAATTAGAACTTTCCCAGCAAGGGTTCAATAGGGAGCTGATCTTTCTAATGACAGCTCCTTGGATGCTCAAAGTTCCAGCACTGGGAGTTACCTGCATCAGGATCCTACTAAACAGCTCTTCCTTGGACATCAGGAGGGCATAGTGCAGGCATCAGTGGATTCCCCTCCCTTGCAGCAGTCTATTGGGCACATCAACCTTCCCAACTCTTCAACATTGAAAGAACTCCAGGACCATTTGTGGGATCAAAGTGCCATAAAAAGCCCTGCATCATGGGATAGCATTGCTACACCTCATTCAGAAGTCAAAAGAACAGTCTCACTAACCCCCACCATGTGATCCAGTGCCTCAAGCAGGGTCCTTGGTAAACTTGGTTGATATTTTCAAAGGTGCATTATACTTTCAAATATAGACTGATTTGGCCTCACTAGCATTTTCAAAGGGATGTTAGCACACTTGGAGGAATATCCTTCCTCATACAATGCTGCTGTATTGGCTTGACTTTCAAGGAACCAGATTCAGCTGGACCCCAAATGATTCCATTCACCTCTTTATAAGGACAATTTTGGGTTTCCTACTATCAATGATGTTGCTATGCTTCAACTCACATCTGCTGCCTACTCAGAGCCAGAAGTCAAATAAAGGATGCAATATCTTATCAAAGATCAGGTTGAAGCTCTAAAGGGGGCCACTCTGTTTATTAGAGATTTGAGTGAAAGGGCCATGAGGAAAAGCAAGGATAGAAACATAACTATTGGTGAGCACTCTTCTTGTGGCACTTCCTAACGGTTTTGCACTCATTTAAGGGCCTCAGCCTCTGTATTTGCTCCACTGGTATTACTTCAATTGATCAACCAGATGTGAGTAACCCACCTGGGCAGGCAACATATCTCAGGTCCAAGGATCTCTTGCTATCCCCACTAATCTCAGTACCAGGTGGAAGCCAGTTTGACATAGTATCTGGGACTAACAAGGGGTAGGGGTATCACTCCAGAGACTCATCTGACCCACAATTGTTAGGTGCTGGAGGGTTTTACATGCTTTTCAACACTTTGCTATGTGGCAAACTGGAGGCAATCGTCTTGTGTAAGATTTGAAAGGTAAGCTATGGTTATCATATTGGCAAGACACATGTCTGTTGTGATTAGCTGATCCTGTGATGATTCTATGTATCAGGGTGTCTGCAGGTTGCTGAGCCAGGTGGGAGCTCTGAATACTATTTGTTGTTGTTAGTGCTAACCTGAACAGGTAAGAAGCCTACTCTGTGAGCCACAGTAATATATGTCTTCCATTCTCATGCCCTATGGGTATAAAATCTTGAAGGAATCATGGCAGTGCTGCAGCAGTCAATGCTACGTTGTTTACAAAACTCCAATAGTCTGTGCAGACCTTGGCCACATGCTTAATTTGAATGGATTTTTTTCAATATAAGATGCTCCCCTTATCACTGTTGTATCCTCAAAGTCAGAATGCAAAGTGATGAATAATCCTCTGTGTAAACAGAAGTAAACAAACAAACACATCATTCAATAGAAAAAAATCTAGTTCCAACATGTATAATGTTGTACTTGATTGCCTACTCTCCTGATCACTGTCTTACTACTGACAGTTCTGTTGTACAGCATGGTGTCTTAGTGGATTTTCTCATGTGCCACCTTAGCCATGTTTACAGGGAATACATAAGAGAAATATGCACTATAGTAGACCATCTCTCCATTGTGGAAAGCTTTATTTGGGTGTTCCACCTTGATACCTTCACCTTCCCTATTTAGACATACACTGTACACTTTGGTTTAGGTTAGAATCTTCTTGATTCACAAATCACACCATGATAAAAATGATGTACAAAGGGTTATATTGTGAAAAATATGTACTCTAATCTACATTATTATAAGACAAAAATCAGTGATTATATTTTGAAATTCTATTCTGAATGTGTGCCAAATGTACAAGGCTTTTCCATCATAAAAATAAATCTGGAATGGGAAACAAAATGGACTAGCCTAGTACATTTGGAGCTCATTCATATTTTCTGTACACTTAT
>WIDE01000282.1:0-14684 GCA_015039315.1 Clavulina sp. PMI_390 | reverse complement strand
GCAACTGTGGAGAACTTCACTCACGTCACACGTGCTCGAAACAGAACAATTGCTGGAAGAAATCGAGTATATCTCACTATATCTGGACATCCTATACCAATATACGAAACCATGTGGAAGCATGAAGCTACAGAGATGGTAAGTGTGTTTGTTTTTGTCAGGCCAATACTCGGCGTCCAAATGCGTGCTATAGACATGGTAGCCTCCCTAACTTGGCGTACCATTGATGCGACCCTTAGAGACTTTGTATGACGTGATTAATTGAAAGTGTATTGAAGAAGGAATGCCGGCAGATCGCTTTCGGAATCCCTCTGTCAGGGATCATTGAGTTCAGATTGTAAGACTGATGACTCAAGAAAATGCAGCATTATCAAGTATAAGCGCTTGATGCATGAGTTCGGAAGGTTTTCTACGGTATGGATATCAAATATACGTCAATATTCAAGCACTAGCACAGCTTGGGTGCCAAGCTAGCACTGAACCGGTTATCCAGAACTGCGGTGTAATGAAAATCACTTTGCTGGCGCTATTGCAAGATGCCCCTTATTCGGGTAACACCTGCACCTGCCAATCGACCGAGTGATTTCCCGGCATTCTAACACAGAGCGAATAATCATCAAACCGTTTCTCTCAGCCATTCGCGCACGTGTTTCAATTCAACAGCACCAGTAGTAACAGAGAAGAAAGAAACTAATTCAAAGCAAGGAATACGAGATAATCGATAAGAGTCAAAAAAAAAAATGGCATACACCTTCTGCCTGCGTTGCTACTATTAGGTTGCCCGCTGTTCTTGTTGTCAGCATAACTCTTCTGCACATCACCGCTCCTACTGAACGTGGCCGTAATGGGGTTCTGGAAGATGCTGAGGGTCCCATGGACGAAGAATGCTCGGTAACATGGGGCCAGCCGCGCCTGAGAGGATTGCTGAAGTAATACAAGCACAATGCCAGCGGCGGAGATTAAGACACTCGGGACGCAAAACCAGTAATTCCGCTGCTACCCCCAATTAGAGACAAAAAAATGCCAGGCGTTCCAAGTACTAGATCTTGGTGAGCCAGGTGATAGCTCAATACAGCTCACAATATAACCGAATTATACGGCTAGAATTGCCAATACGTTTCTTCAGCGCGCTCAACACGGCTCCGAGAAGCTGATCTCCCGAGTGATTATACAGCCAAATCTACTTGAGACGAGCAGCCAGCGTCTTATAGAAGAGTGAGCAGGGGGTTGATAATTTGCCCACAGAGTAAGGAAGTATACCGTTATGCCAGTGGTGCGATACCAGAGCTTTGCTCACGTCCCAAAGGCGCCAGGACTTGGATAAGTCAGATCCGCTATTCTGGCCAACTGCTTCGCAGTAGCAGTGGTCTGCCTGACGGCGTTTTCCTCGACCTGACCAACGACTAACTTTGCTCCATGCATCTGGCCAGAATCCACAAGAGCTTGATCGCCTTGTTCTCCCTGCAAAGACAACATTATATAAATTCAGTAACTTTAATAGAGAGATTGGAAGAGATCCCGTGGACACCCCAAAGTCGTAGCGAGCGACGCAGATATCGCTGTTTGTCCAAGATTCCTAAGTGAGACCAAGGGGGTCGCGGGATTCAAATTTTGACTACGTATGCTGGGGAGGGAGGGAGGGAGGGTCGGATGAAGCGGGAAAAACTTCTTACTATTGGCAGATTCAAAGTTGTATAACTGTCAAAATAACATAGCCCTCCGCATGAATAGCGTTCTTCGTAGCAAATCAGCACGATTTGCGTCACTTTGAGATACTAGAGTCACCTCATGATCTTCACTAACTGGTCCCATTATTCTGACCCGGAGATCCTCTATAACAGCCAAATCCTCATATTATTAGACACTACTGAAGGGAATTCAGTGTGGAGCGTTGGATATTGCGTCTGATTACCATCGGTTTCGTAGATAAGGAGATCCGATCAGTTCTTAGCTTACGTTCAGCCAAATGGGACTATTTATCAACGTCAAACGCCTATCCATGTATATTCCTTCAGACGAGCAACCAGATGAGCAGGCCGTGAGTTCCAACAAAGGAGCACAATGGAACACACACCCCGCTCACTGATCGCCCAAGAAACTGCTATATATGGCAGGTTAGGCGTGATTACATAATGACTCGTTTAGGGAGGGCGCTTGTGTTCAATTCAGTACAAGGGAGGGTCAGCCATAGGGGCGAAATTGGGGGAACCAGCATAAGTAGTCAGAACTTGAATCCCGCACCCCCTTGAGCGAGACCTAAGGAAGCTGTAGATTAGAGTATTTGCAATCTATTTCATAAACATCGACATGTAGATCTCTCTGTTCTCCGTTCTTTGTGTGAGAGATTGGAAATTTCACATGACGCACCTATCCACAGCATGTCTGGTTTTTTTTTTTGGGCAGTTCTGGGGCATTCCCGACCTCATATACCCTATCGGCAATTTTTCTTTCAGAAAAAAAAACATCTTATGAGAGTCCCCCAAATATACACCTTCAAGTTACCGTGGATCAGGTGGTCGTTGATACAAAGGACTTCAAAGAAGACGTTGCATGCAGCTGTAATCAGAATCCCGTTAGATGAGGTATGTCATACATGAAATACATTCAAAATATACGATTGGAGTGATATGTTTAATGTGGTCTGGTGTGGCTTTGCTACCTGCACTGGCAGGAGGGATACATCAAGCAACTGAACATAGACTACACAATAGGAACTGGATTGAACCTCTACTACCATAGGTGTCTGCCCGCCTCACTCATAGCGCGCTTACTACAGCTGCGCAGAGTGAGATCCAGATACTGTGGCATACTCAGAAAGCTCGCGGACGGTCAGTAACATCGAGCAGCCGAGGATTCGCAATCTATTCTCGTCCTTGGTGGATCTCGAGCGAAATGCTTTCACGAGATCAAATACTTAAATTTCATCTGGAAGCTTATAGAAAAAAAATTCTGACATGCCATGTAACTCGAGACAAATGCATGGTGGGTGGGCAATGCATTCTCGTTCAATGCATGCAAGCAAATGTGAGATGTGACAAAAATCGGGATCAGATTAACACGATGAGTGCTTGCGGCAGAAAGCAGGGCACGAGCCAGTAGAATAACCCCAAAAACGTACAATAGGAGTCTCAGTGCCGCTTCTTGCGCGGTCAGGAACCATCAGCGCGGGGGCCATATCAGCCAAAAGAATCGGTCGCAACTCAGCTATGGAGCTTGCAAACCCCTTGAGGTCTCCATATGCGGGAGCGGGAGTGTCTTGATAGCCGAATAGGGTGAGCTCCTATTCATACACCAAGCGAGCAAGCTGCAAGGATGCGATCATTGAAATTTGCGCCATTTATCCAGTCATAAGGTCAGAGGAGACGATCTCGAGGCGAGAAAAGTCAATAACTTGGGTATAAACTTTCGTGTTGTAAGCAAGCAAGCAGTAAACTGAATTAGCATCCCCATTCAAGCACCATTCTGACCCTTATTTTTCACCCCAGGGAATGGGCACTCCGACTGTATCGTATTGGTAGAACGGGCTCAGATTGGGGATAGAAATCACGGTGGCAAAATGGTAGCTCGCCACTGGCACATTACCACAACTTGACAGGGGGACCAACCTCATACTATCTGACCCTCGAAGTAGAAATCAAATCCATCACTCAAATTGAAGCTTCTCGCGGCTTGAGTCAACTCTTCGCAATATCTGGTTGGGAGTTCAGTGGTTGCTGTGATATTGAAAGGTGGACGTACGGGCCGGCTCGCCGGTGCACACAACAGTCAATTCTTCTCTAAAAGTTTACAATGTTGTAGAATGTCCTAAAAATAAGATCTTCAGGTTAGCACATTGACAATAGGATTGATTAGCTGTACAGCGGGCGTCCTAAGATCAACAATAGGTTGGTTAACTTGGGTCTTACATCCATCAAAGACAGCTCCGACAGGTTGAGTTAGGTGTCAAACTGTCGCATCAAATACACATGACCTCAAAAGGCTCAATAAACTAGGGGAAAGGGAATTAAAAGAACCCAGAAAAGGTTTCTTGGATCCATCTCACTGTCAGCCCCGTTGAACCATATAGAACTATTCCACCAGCGAATGCGAGAGGGTGGGTGTTATCAATGTAATTATCTTTCATAGTGAGCGAAAGTTTCACAACAGGTGAGGGAGCCAGGCTGACTATCATAACTGATTCTGGTGCACTCACAATGTTTCCTCGACCCTTCTTTTGCATCCCTCCAAACGCTCTACTACGTCGCGAATCGGTAGTCGGAGAGCGGGGTCTTGCGTCCACATATCTATGAGCAAAGCCCAGAATGATGACTGAATATCTGCGGGAAGAACTACGGTGCTGCCGGGTTGGCTCGGCCGATTGCCCTTCCTTAGGCTCGAAGCCACTTTACTCTCGTTTTTTATTTCAACGAATGGCAATTCAGCTGACCAGACGTTGAGAAGAGTCATAGCGAGTGCAAAAATGTCGCTTGCTTCCGTCGTTCGAAAGCGTCGCATCAAACTTGTCGAGAGCTCTGGGGCCACAAATCGTGATCTAAGCCCACCTAAAATAATTGTTCGCGTCCGACTGACTTCAGATCGGATGCGGCTAAGCCCGAATCCCCAGATGTATGGGTTTCCAGACTTGTCAAGAGAGATCGTCCCCTGCAAATTTTGGGCTCTCCGCGGGTGAGACAAAACAAAGGGCAACGGAGGACCTGATAGCTTCACTCACAGGATGCAGGTCTCCATGAATGATAGGGGGCTCTTGCCGATGTAGATAAGCCAGCCCCTTCGTCACTCCAAGAACCTAGCATCCACAGGGTACAGAGCTGAGAAACCGTGTGCCTATCATAGCCAGTTTCTCACTCACTATGAGCCAGAAAACTTCTCGCCCAGGCGGTCGTTCAACCACAAGGTCCTCAACCAAGCCACCATCCAAACACCTACATAGAGTAATCGGGGGCGAACTCTCTTTCTCGATATAGACGCCTAGAAATGGAAGGAGATTTGGATGATGAAGCTCTGAGCGGGTAATAGCTTCGCGACATAAGAGCTGTGGATGCAGATTAGCACGATATCCCCTAAAACAGTATGCAAGCTTACCGGCGTTACTTTGCGTCCCAAAGGCTTATTCCAATCCTTCTTGGCCACACCTACCTCTTGGACAATCAAATCCTGATCTTCCCACCGTCCATGATAGAAAGTGATATCTCCGCCTCGTCCGATCACGTCCTGCCTATCAAAGATCACCCTCTCTACTTGGAAGGAAGAAGGAACCATCGAAAGGCCGGCCGAACAGTCCCTTAAGAGTTTCAAGGTCTCTTTATATTCTTCCGAATCATATACACGGCCTTTCAAGGCCTGAGAGTCCGTGTTACTCTCTTGAGGTTATGTTGCGGCCAACGAACTCGAGGAACATACCGCAAGGATTTGGTCCAATAATGAAGAAGCTTCCTTCCTTGAAAGCTGAATGAGGTCCAGCTGAGAGCTGAATCCGAACTTTTCGAGCATAACTTGAGGTTGAATTGCCGTTAGTGGCGTCTCATAACTACTCGAGTTTTCGCTATCATCGTCGTTGCCGCAGGATTCGCTAGACACAGAGCTAGAGGTAGGGCTATCGTCATATACGGTCGCTTGGTCCAGAGGGAGCACATATGGTTTTGATTTGGGGCTAAGGAAACTCAGGGCCAGTGATATCAGGGAAAAAATGACGTCGAAGATCTCGACGATGGAACTTGTTTTTATCTATCAGGTGTAACATCAGCTTAAATTTTTGCGGCTTCAAGGGGCCTACCCTCATCACAGCCAGCAGGAGCCTAAATGTTTGATGGCACCCCCTAGGCGTGAATGAAGGCTAGCTATGAAATGTGAGCTAGTTCAGTATGGGAACAAAGATAAACCGGTGATGTCTACCTGCTACGAGGATTCCGGGCAGATAGAACGGGGGACTTTGATATGTTACTAGACCTTGCACCCCTAATATAGGCTCCAACGGCATGATATGAAAGCACAAGTGCAGTCATGCGGCTGAGCCCCACCTTATTGGATGGTACATGCACACCAGAACCATTAAAACAGAGAAAAGTGAGGCGGCCTGCGAGTATCAATCAGAGAGCCGCCGCTCTACCGCTGATGCCTCTCATTCCCGCAAGATACGCATTCGGTGCATGAGCGTCGTCCATCAAAGCGGGTACCGATCGTGGCAGAGCAGTTTTGCCTCTCATATTATATGGCAATACAACCTGTCCTGATCGAGTCTCTTGGGTACCCCAAAGCTGAGATTTGCATATATCCACTTGCAATGCGTGCCTAGTAAGTATATGCGCGGCGTCGGCCGGGCTTATGATACCTTCCCGCATGACCTTTCTGAGTTATGTAGGGGGATCCGCCCGGCAGATTTCAGCGTGCGGCAAACGCATGATGATGAGCAATCTTCTCTAAAGCAAGAGATGTTATTAGAGATGAGCCGTTAAGGACAGAGCCTAAGGGCCGACCACGTAAAAGCATTCAGTGGTCTCTTTATAATATGAGCAGATTGATCACCCCTGAAAGAGCAGTGTAAACACCATGCGAAATAAAGTTGGAAGTTGACTCGGTCAGGGTTGGTTTGGATACAGCAGAGCTCTTTGTTTCCTCGTGCTTCCTCTCGCATAGCTCTATTAGCGGCTTTTCGTTTAAAACAACGTCTCTCTTGTCTCCTTGTCGCATTCCTATCCGAGTGCAGACTGCAGCTTTCCTTGCTTGCCACCACGAGGACTGACGTCGCCAACCCCAATCTCCATCGACTACAACAGGAGTAGACAGATAATCAGTAGAACAAAGGCGTAGCAAGCAGCGCTTGAGAGTAAACATAGGTACCTATTACTAGAAAAATGTAGTATCCTTGCGAAAGCCCTATGAATGGATAATGGAGTATCGCCTAGGCGCCTACAAACAGAAAGTTCAAGACGAAGACAGATTATAGCATACAGCTATACCGGACTACACTGTGGTCATAATTTGTCAGAGGGAGATCGTTCCCTCGTATTCCAAAAGCTCGATAAATGCGCACCTCGATGCCTGGGCGAGGTCGACTGTTGGCTAACAATGAATTCGGCTGACTCCGAAAGTGAAGCCTAATAAGGTAACTTACATAGCTATGGATCACGTCACTCACGTCATGGGTTGACTCGGGATCAACAAGCCATAGACATGGGGTAATACATTGCTCCACCAGCTAGAACGACCACGAAACGTCGCGGGTTGATGTAATGCATGGCGCACGTAGCAGGAGTATACGCGGCTATAATGAATAGTGCTTCAGAAGGTCCACCCAAGTAGTATGGAGCCCGCAAATAATGAGGGTGAGCAGAGTCAACCAGATGACGAACATGACGACGGCAACGCTTAATGCCACCCACGAACAGTGAGCCTATCGCCCTTGGTAGTATGCAAGAGTTTTTGGCACTACTCTCTCCGCTAAGACCGCGATACTGGCCCAAGTGAGGATTTGCTAAGGGGCACAATATGAACTCGTCGCATCGTCTTGGGCCAGGGATGTAAAATGCTGTTGTATTTTCATAGCGAAGCTCATATTAGAAGGGCCGTAGACAAGATCTAGGCGAGTAACAGTCCAAAAGGTGGTCTGATAATAGCGTCAGGAAGCACCTAGTAATTTATTGCCACTGTCAAAAAGCTTACAAAGCCACGTTCGCCAAAGTGGGTTCTGACGTGAAATTTTAGACCATGTCGGACAACTCGCTGAAAAACTTGTCGGAACTCCAGAGCTCCATACTCGATGCCAGGAGGCTTCAAAGCCGACTGCTGGTGAGAAAACCCTGAGTTTACTGAGATCTTACAATCAAAACTTTGTAGTAGGACCTTCCAACCCTGTTCTAGATCTCTTTGACCTGGACTAGGATAGTATGCCAGTGGGGTGAGGTTCGACTGGCCGCTGTGCGAATCTACCAATAGACTCCAACTCGAAAGTGTAGCAAATCGAAGAAATCCACAACATTGTTGTAACTAAAAGTAGCTTCGGAACCCTTGATCAGCCTAAACACTATCGTATATGAGTCAATAGGGGTATTTAGAGCAGCGTAAGACGCAAATAAAATGGCTTTTCAAATCGCTCTCAAATGCGATTTGAGACGCATTTGAAAGGCGTTTGAGAGCGATTTTAGGGATCTGAGGCTTCGGAGCGTCAAAACCTCTCAAATGGCTCTCAAATGTCCCTCAAATGCCTTTGAAGGAATTTTACGGTCCAGTTATGCATTTGAGCGTTGATCCGCAGCTGGCAACGATTGGACCCTTTAGCAAAATCTCCCATGATTGGCATGCCTGTCGGGCGCCACACGGACTTCACCAACACATTTCATCTGGCTTGGCACCATTTCCATTTCACATTCTCCTTGCGTTCTTTGCTATTAGTAGGGTGCTGGGAGCCTAAAAATCGTTTAAAATCTGTAAATGACGCTCACAGTAGCGTCAAATCTGTCAAATATTCGCTAAAATGAGCAATTTGACGGCCATTTGAGAGGCCATTTTATTCGCATTTTAGCCGTATTTTACGCTGCTCTGAACACCCCTGATCTAGCTAAACGAGAAGCAGAGAGGTGATATTCTTGAAGCCAGAATAATTTGTTGTTTCCGATATGTTTAAGAGCTCATTGGTGCACACCTATAGTGAATATAGTTAGGTTGGCGGCAACATCACTCGTGATCCAAGAGTTCACGACGCTCACCCCGCGCAGGTCTCCAGTAGTGGCCGTCCATTTCGTCGACCATAGAGATCTGTGTGCCTTCAGTGGGGGGCACAATATGAAAGATCTCATTGAGTTGCTCCACCACAATATCACTAGACAGGCGATCTAACACAGCCTGTGCCCACATTTGGTCCAGCAACTTCCCGAAATCCGCGTCAACCGCTGGATAAGCGACAACGGCAGAAACTTTTGGCCGGATTCCCTTTCTAAATTTAGAGGTCACCTTTTCCTCCTTAGTCTCGGCAAGAGGTGGCTTCCGCGTCCAAATATTAAGTAGAGTCATCGCAAGAGCAAATATGTCGCTTTCACGCGTAGTGCGAAACTTTTTGGGGGATAACTCAGGAGCAATGAAGCGCATCCTACCACCGTTTTGGCGGAAGGTGCAGGAGCGACTAACTTCGTGCCTAATACGGCTTAGTCCGAAGTCGGAAAGATAAGGGTTGCCGCTGGAGTCAAGAAGAATGTTTCCCTGTCGATATCCAACATGTTACTCGTAAGAAACATGCTATAAAGTTAGGGTTGCTCACAGGGTGAAGATCTCCATGAACGATAGGTGGCACTCGCGAATGCAGATAGTGCACCCCTTCACTCATTCCAATGACCTACATCGTTTGCAACACAGCAGTAAGCCTTTCGGACGGGCGAGGTACGATAGGGTACTCAATCAATGATTCACCATACGCCGAAAGGCCGCCAAATCAAGCAACTGCTCGGTGTCCTCAAGCAAATCTTTCAAAGATCCACGTTCATAAAGGGGTAAAATCACCATTGGTGTGTATATAACCGCCTCGTAGATGCCCAAGAAACGAAGAATATTGGGATGGTGTAATTGAGAATGCGTAATAGCTTCACGATATACAAGCTGTAACAAGGGCATGAGCATTGATTTTGCAAGAGAAATTGGAGCACTGACACCTCGTACTCTACGGCCACGCTCCCCTCGCCACTCCTTGGCGGACATGAGCACAAGACGGCCAGCCACATTTGAGCCTCCCATTGTTCCCCCAAAAACTGTGGCTTCGCCACCCTGTCCAAGTATCTGGCTGCGATCGATATTCACATCTTCTAGTCTGAAACAGTTGGGAATATTGCCGGTATAGTAGCACAGGTCTTGAAGGAGCCGCAAAGAGTTGACATATGCGACGGAGTTTGCCGTTTGGCGCTGGAAATCCTAGTTATGCCGAAATGCAAGCTGTTAGCGAAAAGGCACCTATAGTTGACTAGAGCAACATGATCTACATCATGGACTCGGTGCAAGAGGTCGAGCTTCTCTGTCTCGGAGAGCCCTTGCAGTGCGTCTTCCGAAGTTACCCCGAACTCTAGCAGCATATGGGGAAGCTTTGATGGGATCTTCTCCCAATCAATGGATTCATTGTCGCTTGAGTCATCGCTGTCTGAGTCTCGGTGATTGCTCATGGGAGTATTGAGGATGGCGGAGATTTTACGCCTTGGTTGAAGGTCGATGGGTATGATAGACGCTAGCGGAAGTCTCATCAGCCTAGGGCTTATGTACAGCCAGAGTGCAGCTATATTGGAATTGCTCACAGGCAAATATGCAGTGGAACTGACTCGATGTGATGAAATCTAAGGGACGAAAAATAACGTTCTCAACGCTACTAAGTAGGGAGAAGATGCGAGCGAACGGAGGATGCTCATCAGTCATTTATAGCATCATGGAATCCTTGTGTACAGGCATAGTCAGTGCATCAAGGAGAAAGCATGGCAAGCTTAGGACAGGCTGTGTATATTCAAATTTTGAGAGCCACCTCAGCAGACCCCACTCAAGGCTGCGCAACAGCAATCAGACATCAGGTGTTGATGTTCCAACCAGAGCAAGAGTTCTCCTGTGTTGATGTCGACACGAAAATCAGCAATGATTAACCAAGCGCTCGCTACCCTGACTGTACGAGCATGGCGACCAAGCCAGCCTCAGAAGGAGAATGAGGCAAAGCTCCTAGCGAGATTCAGGGTCAAGGGTTATCTTGGAAGGATCTGCTAGAATGGATGGAGATTTCGGTGATGGATCACTGCGGGGATATAGATAGTCCTGAGGAATGCCCCTCTTGGCTACTGAAGAGCTACTAGCAAAACAATCGATGCCCATGCTTTTTACGACCGAGTCAAGAGATAAACCATCGACAGAAGATGAGAATATGCAGAACAATACGTCATAGCACCTTTTGAAGAGAGAGGTAAGGTGAGCATGAAACTTCCGAGAACACACTAGACTAGCCCATAGGCTGAAAAGGAAATGGAGAAATCTCGGAGACCAACATCCAATTAGAAACCCATGCGCACTAACTGTGCGACAACGTGGGCGCTCGAACGCCGTTCGGCTGGTTCCTGTCGCCACATACCCTCCAGCAACTCCCAGAAAGGCGATTCTGCCCCAGATGGCAGACTAACAGCAATATGGGGTCGTGGTGGTCTCTGCCCCTTTTTGATACCTGACGCCACCTTCTTCTCACTCTTGATACCAAAGAACGGCGGTTTGCCTGTCCATACATTGAGAAACGTCATGGAGAGGGCAAAAATGTCGCTTTCTTGGCTGGTGCGATAGCGCCCTGACATCCTGGAAGCAAGTTGCTCTGGAGCCCGAAAACGGGTCTTGCTGCCTTCGTGCAGGATGGTCCGAGACCGTGTCACCTCATGGTTGATGCGACTGAGCCCAAAATCGGACAGATAAGGATGCCCGAATTCATTGAGAAGGATATTTCCCTATGATCATCAAAGTGCCGCATGGAAGGCATGAGTTGGGGGAATAGTACAGAAAAATACTCATACAGGATGGAGGTTTCCATGGACGATAGGGGGGTGTTGTGAGTGCAGATACGCCAGACCACTACTAGTGCCAGAGAGCTAGTATATTTTGTGTGGAAAAGCGAGCGATGATCAGCAGGTAGCGAGGAAGATAGCGCCAAAAATCAATAAATTCTCACAATGCGCCGGAAGTTCTTCAGATCAAGTAGAGGGCCGTCAAGTAAGTCCTGCAGGGAACCGCGCTCAAGGAATGGGTGTATCATGATGGGATGGGAGTCCAGGGGCTCATAGTAAACACCCAAAAAAGGAAGTATGTTCGGGTGATGTAGTAGCGAGTCAGTGATCGCCTTGCGGTGGACGAGCTACGAGTGGAACTCAATCACTAGCTTCAAAGCATTCATTGAGACCTACCTCGATGACCTTTCTCCCATGGGGCCTCTTCCATTCTTTAGCAGCCATCACTACTTCTCTAACGACTACCTTTCTATGAGGCGTCTGGCCGTTGTAAAGAGTTGTCTCCTCGCCACCCATCACATCCCCTCTATAGAATTCGACGTGTTCCAGCCTCAATGAGTCGGGGAGCGCGCAGAATTGGTGTGACAAATGATGAAGCAGGTGCAAAGTTTGGGCATATGTGTCGGAGTCAGCAGATTCAGATTGTAGCTCCTAGAGGTAGACACCGAAGCAGCATGGTGTTGAGCATGAGTTGGGCAGAGCGGAGAAGAAAACTTACGAGTAATATGTGGTTGAGGAATCCTGGAACCTCCTTATCGGAGGCTTCCGAGAGGTCAAGCCCAAACTTTGTTGAAGGGAGGTGAGAGATAGTCCAATCCAAGTCTCTCGACGAGCTACTGCTGGTTTCATCGCTATCTGATTCTTCACGGACTTCGGTGGGTGTACGGGCTGGGACGGGGTAAGAGCAAGCACCAGAAGCGTGTGGAGGGACGGCCCTTACCACGGTCTGGCTCGACCGCGGGGTCGACCTGCTATTATCGATCACTTTCGGCATGGCGGCATATCCACCGGGACTAAGAGGCTGTGACGGAATACGCAAGGGACAAGGAAGTAACTGCGGGAAGGTGACGCTTGGACCAGCAGCCCCAAGAAAGGTGACATGACCACATCGGGCGCGAAAAGTCTGTGAGGACTCGCTAGAAAGATCACCAATATAGTATGAGGAATCCTGAGCGGGTTTCATTCGGATGTTGATACAAGGCTAGCTCACAGTATGCTGGCGCTGTCTTATAGCTGTTCACGAACAACCTTCTTGGATGGACACACATAAGCGCCGCACCGGCTAGATGTATGCACACAGCTTCCACCTCGCAATGCCTTAATATAACCTTAAAGGGAACGCATCAATGCTAACGGTCAGGATTCAAGAGATCCGCCCATTCAGATATATCACTCCTCCAAAGGCGGTATGGACGCCGTAATAGTACATGTCTGGAGGTCAGAATACCATCTTCAGCGACCTCACCCCTCCTTCGGCCGACTAAATAGCCAACTCAACTGAGTCGCAACTAGAAATACGCATAGTATCCGCCACGCAATATTAGGCAAGGGTTCCATATAACCGGTGACTGCAAGCGATAATGACCGGTGCTGGAAAATATACACTGTAGAATACCGTACAGACCCAGAAACACGATGCATACCTGTCCACAAGACGATGCGTGAGTGTTCGGAGCGGTGCAGATCAGAATTGATGTTCGGCACGATCCTCTCTTCTCGTGAGGAACTGCCCTGCTATCATGGCCCTGGCAGGGAGCCTGACAGGTACACAGACGATCGGCTGCCCATAAAATTAGCGGCACCCATCGGGTACTGCACGCACTGCTTTCAGCTGGTAGAATGTGCGTTGCACCGGTCAGGGAAATTCCCAATGCGGAGCAAAAGCTCGAGCAAGCAATCTGAGAATGAACAATAGCTCATCAGAATAATGGGCTAGGCCTTAGGTCAGTGTGTGGTCATGAACGAGACCTCAGACATTGCAGTAGGCGGAAATTATACTCCTTAATATTGCCTGTGTATTGTACGCTAAGTTGATGTACCGAAAAAAAGTATTTCCTATAGTGTAAAGAAGACTAATAACATTGGCGAAGCGCCACATATTGCGATTTGGTCAGTACCAGACCCAATTGACAATAAGCCTCACAAACCATGGGAAAGCAGGGACCGCTGTGCCTGGCCGATGAAGCCAGATGCGGACGAGGAGGGAAGGGGGCTGTGATAGAGAATTAGATGAATGAGTGGTTGAATTGCGAGCCGAGAGAAGTCCGATCAACAAATATATCATACCAGTGACTGAGGATAAGTTAAGCTTCTCTTGGTAACTTGCTCCATCTGCTCGTTTGAATGACAGGCTCGCGATTTTGGCGCCCACAAGGCAGGCCAGCTCATCGCAGGACTACGAATAGTGGAGAGTCAATTGGGAGTAGCAAGATTTCTCTAGCGATACTCACACGATCAACGAGAACGTCAACCAGCTTCTCTATGAGAGCCTCCAGCGTCGTATATTTCTGGATGTTTAGCTAGAACTGTGTGGTCCCGGAATCCCCAACTTGTCCCAAGTGATAGACAAGGTGTCAGTTAATTTTCGATACTATGGAGCTGATTGTGGAATTCATCGTGCTCATGAGCAATGTTGTCCTTGAACGATGGTCAGCTGAAAGACTCCATCGTCCAGCCCTCTTCCATTTCGTGATGATGCTCAACGAGCTAATGGAAAAAGGACATAATCAGATATTCACTGAATGGCTTGTCATCAAAATAAGGATGAGAGCATTGAGGACGTACATCCACCCCGAAAAGGGCATACAGCGAAGCCTCCCCTATCTTGTGGTATTATCTCCTGGGCTTTCGGTGCGAGAAGACGGGATGATAGTGAGGAGTGCAATTCGGACAAATACAGTATAGATGACCCACAACCCAAGAAGTATCATCATAGGAGCACAAGCCATTTTCCCAAGATGGATGGGAGAAGGGGTCAGTAGGCACAGAGGCACAGAGGGCGCGCCGAGGGCTTGCATTCGTCCTAGTGCCGAGTCTAGCTTTGAAAGAGCGCAAGCATTCAGGGATAAACTCATGTTAAATCGAGAACTGGGCTGGGGTAGAGTAGGTGACTGCAGAAAAGCCAAGCTTGAATGAGGGACACTGAAGATGACCAGATGTGGAAATAATTGGAAGAGCTGGGGCAAG
>WIDE01000280.1:3839-14687 GCA_015039315.1 Clavulina sp. PMI_390 | reverse complement strand
GGCGTCCATCAGAGTTATCAACTTCAGGGGCAGCGGAGGAAAGGGCAAGTGGTGGCGGATGACGTTGAAGAGGACGATGAGATGGATACCTCAGGGTCGTAGGCTGCTGTCTTTTGGTGTTGGTTCTGCGCCAATCTCTGTTTGGATCTGAGCTACCCTTCTCCACGATCGCAACCAGCCTATGTCTACGCGCTTCATGATTGAACCACTCATATGACACCTGTGTCGGCAAGTACGCTTGTGCGCTGAAGATCAAGGCTCCATGAAAGGGCGGCCACCCATCAAGCGCGCCTTTATGGTTCCATCACAAATCCGAGCGCGCTCGATCGTGTTGGGAAATTGACTACTCGCAACGGGCTCTGATGCCACTTTGGTGTTGTTGAATGCGTGAAGCTCCTCAACATCAAAGTAATTTGAATAGCGAATCAGTGGCAGATCGACCACCCGCAACACTGCTACACATTTGGTAAGGAAACCGTGAGATTCCTTGAGCGCTGCCCAAACCCACCATCAGCCCGTTATTTCGCGTACCACCCATCTCAAATGCCATAAGCGAATCTAGATACCTAAGACCCCGATGTAACTTGGTCATTAATATTATTGAACTGCGAGGCCTCTGAACAAAGGCTTGCTCATCTCGGTCTCTTCGTTCCTTTTGTTCCAACGATCGAGCAAAGATTTTCGTGATCATTCCGGCAAATTTACTACAAGCGCGCAATTGTTGAGGCTGACTAATAACATAGGTGGTTGCGTTCACCGTATCGAACGAGCTGCTGAAGTTTGCACAGCCGCACCATACTATATAATCCTCGCAGACTCCGAGGATAGCGCCAAATCCCCATCATCGATCTTCATCTTGTACAACAACCTACCAATATGTCGATATATCAGAATACCACGGAGCTGTTCGCAACCTTGATGCAATACTCCACTGAGCCAATCCCATCCCCTGAGATCAAGGATTGCTCCGAATTCAAGGACTATCTATGGCTCCTGCCAGATCTTGAGAGCGTCAATTATGCTCACATCCCCGAACCTGACACCATTGCTCAACTTTGCGGCTGGATCATCAAGAAGACACTATCTTTGGACACCTCGAGTTTTAGGCTGGAACCACCACGAAACTTCAGCCCTAATGCCATTGATGCTGCAGATTTGCTACTAGCGCCTTTCGGAGAGTACAACGCCGCATCCAATGCCATCCATGAAATCTTCAAAATCATCGTCACGAAGTACGGTCCAGTCCTCGAACTGGAACATGCTAAAGGGGTGTTATACCAGGTGGTGAATCCTCTTTTTTGAAAGTTATCAATGACTGAAGACCTTCGCATCAGAGTCACTGGACCTCCTTCGTCTCTTGGGAGGACGTTGGTGAATCGATTGGTTTCTTCAAGAAATACAATAACCCCGACTCCAGAACTGGTTTCCAAACACTGTGTCGAGAGTTGGTTCAGCCAATTATCTCGCTATGGTTTGACGCAGTCGCGTTTTTCAAACCAACACGGGATGTAGCCATTGAATTCAATGATCTTCCCAAGTTTGATACCAAAAGGGATACACCCCCCTCTCTTGAGTACGTCGTCATTCGTAACCGGTGGCAGGCGTGCTTATTCGTTAGTCATACATACTGATGATATGGGATCTATTTACAGGGAGTTTGTGGTCATCGCTCGCGCTATGGAGTCTCTTGGTCGAAAATCACAATTAGATACACCGGTAGATGACGCTACGTATGAGTTGCTCCGAGATCAGGCTGTGCGTCAAGATGTAAGAGACAGCTTTGTGCCATTTCTCCTCACCCCAAGCTCGAGAGGACTTCGGCACATTGCTCATCGCTTACCCAAGCAATTAGCTAAACTTCTCGTCCATGTTGTAGAATGGGTGAGTAGACGACCACGGAGGGGTTTGAACTTTCGTATTTTTTCTAACCACCGATGCTTGTATCATTGGATAGTACCTCACGGTCCATCACAATAAGTCCACCGATAAGCATATTTCCAGTGCCTACGTCGTACAGCAATGGCACGGGTGCATTAAATTGCTGCAGGATGTGCTTAATGGCGCCAATACATGCTCAGATGCCTTAATTATCTCCCGCGATAGCTTTCCGAATGAGGCAGAGTACATTGCTGTGGGCAGCCAGGCCACAATCTACTCCCTTGATACGACGCCTACAGCGCTATGCATACGGTTCCCGTACGTTAGCGCCCGTGAAGTTACTCAAATCTCGCCCTCAGTACGGGCAAAAGGCAACAAGGTTTGTCACTACTTCTTTTTGCATTAGACTCGTTCCGAGGACCAAACGATTTCCACTGCGACAGAGATATAACCGTACCATTCCGCTTTGGGCAGAACTTCGGCATCCCAATATTGCCCCTCTCAAAGGAGTTATGGAGTTCATTCCTAACGCAACGTGGAATTCTATCTCTCAGAAGCTGTTGGTATCGATTGTTACTCCAGCCTATGTGGGACCGTTACTTGGGCATAAACTCTCAAGCATGGAAAGCTTTCGCAGACTGGTGGGTGGTATCTTTATCTGCAGCAGGTCAATTATTCACAATAACACCGACGTTCAGGTCCGTGGGATAACTAACGGAATGGATTATATACACGCCCGCGGAGTTGCTCATAGTGATATTCACATGGTGCGGCCCTTAAACAATGCTGTCAGTGATATGCGCTATATCTGATACCTCACCAGGACAACATTGTGGTTACTGCTGAGGGGGAACCCATCATCATTGACCTAGGGATGGCACGAGTCGTACATATCATTCACAACAGTACCTCTCTGGATCCTCTGAGATCGTACAAAAAATGGTTTGTGGCCCCAGAGGTTTCCAGCACAAAAGGAGAAGCAAGCGAACCTACAATAACCCAAGAGCGATTAAATGCTCTTAAACCAGATCTCCCTGTCGACATATACGCATGCGGGGTCACTTTCTTCTCGCTTGCGCACACACCTGTTGGAGCTACCCCATTGAGAGCCTGGAATGATATTGTTAGAGACTTCAAGCTTTTCGTTGCATCTCCAGATGAAGACCTGGACCAGCCGGCGATTATCAGGGATATTACTCAGGAGCGTTGGAATTTACTCCAAGAGTTGTTAAGGAGCATGCTGAACCAGACCCCTGCCAACCGGCCGACAATGAAGGCGGTCCATCAGCACGTGGTTTATATCACTGGCTGATCCATACATGTTGCGAATGTAGGATAGCGCATACAGTCAATAATATGATCCAAATCATTTCCATCATGTATGGGCGCGAAGAGAGCAAGCATTTTACCTTGATCAGGCGACACGTCGAATCCGTTCAGAATGTGATAGTCTACCAGAGCACAAGATCTGGTTTATTTGCAGTGGTATGGTGACCCGCGCAAGACTTTGAATAGCTAGTACCAGATAAATTTTCCGGTGACAGTCAAGAAGAATAGATGGATGAGATAGCAGATGAGGGTTCAGACACCATGGGACCACATGCCATACCGCGCCACACTCCGTTGAGCGCGAACCCGCTCAGGCCACCACCCGCTTGTGGTCCTCATAAAGAAATTCTCGGATAGGATATATCATTAGTTTCTATATAGTGAAGGGACTGATTGAACAACATGTGATGAGGGCAGCCTTAATGAGCTGCTAAAGACTCAAAACGGTGATTGTTACTTGCTGGAGGCGATTGGAATATGCTAAATAACATAACGAAGAAATTGAACCACTTCTTGAATCTTGGGACATGTATCTGGGTCCATTGAGGTCATTCTCAACAGCAGTTGCCAGAAATGGGCAATTTCAGACTGCGGGATCTCGCTAATGTGGTCGAAAACCTCGGGCTGGGTTGGTGGTGGGCGAGGAGGTCGGTTTCGCATGACCCTGATATGACGCATTTGTAATCCCTCAGCAATCTCGTGGAACAAGGCAAGTCGATTCCCAGAAAATGCAGACCGAGGAACCGAAACGATTGCCAGACCAAGAAGGACCATCCCACAAGAGAATAGATCGCCAATCATTGGAAAGCGGCTCGTTTGCGTCGGTAGGATCGGCTGCATGTCTGTCAGCCAGGGGTCACTTATTTCGTGGTGCCATAAACGGTTACAACCAAAGTTCCAGAGTTGCACTTGATCTGATTCTTCGTGAATAAGGATCGTTGGCTATGGAGTCACTAGATCAGAGGGTCCATCAAGCATTCAAGAATGAAGGTCGCTCACCCAATGGATGTCAGAGTGTACAACCTGGTGATCATGGAGAAACTGAACTCCTTCGGCGATCCGCAGCATCTTGAATACGATATATCACTGAGAAAACCCATGAAGGCCACACGATGAACTTACCAGAGTGAATTTTATCTTGTTTTCAAGCACAGCGTGAGAGCCAAATGGGAAGTTGCTTGGGATAGCGGGAATATAGGGGTAAACCACACACAGAGTTCGTATCAGTGGGTCCCAAATGACGCCAAGTAGTGGGACTAGCGATGAATCTCGGCGAGAGACTTGAGATGAGATCGCCATGCCCTCAAAGAAGTTCTAATATCCTGAATCAGAACTGTTCACTCAGCAGCGATAACGAGACTCGCCTGTCGGTATCCCCATATCTCGGTCGAGAAGGCCATGACATTCGGTTCCAAGGGTTGGCAGATGGTCCCGCGAACAGATCCAATACTGGTATGATACATGCGCATCGAAGCCATCTGCGCATATAAGGCTCCATTAAGCAATGAAGGATCTAGCCACAATCGCGAAGGAAAATCTCCACTATTCCGGACGATACTAATGAAGAGTCGGAATAGAGCTGCAGATCTAGGTTCATTTAACTGTGATGAGCGACCAAGAGCCTAAAGATGTACGACAGTTTAGAGATAGCTTGAGCGATAAATGATGGAATTGCACCTCATCAATGCTGTCGAGGAGTAAGCGGCATGGCCTTCCGCGTAGCTCTGCTGCCGTCGCCGACAGGTTTGAGTCGCGGGCAATCGAATATAACCAGTCATCCAACGATAAAGAGTGCATGGAGATGTTTATCACAGGTTGAAGAAACCCGCTTCGAATTGAACTGATTGACAACGCCAGACACTCAACGACCCTAAATACGATCGTTAGAAATAAATTCATTCGAGAGAGAGCGAACACATTACGCTGAGTTTCCGACGGTGGTTTGAGGAAGGTTTTCACCTGCTCGCCACCTTATGATCTCCATGCGAAGCTCTTCTAACCAAAGAACGACCAGAGGCCCAATGTGCGAGCGAAACGCTTGTTGCACAGCGCGAAGTTCAGCGCTAGTTTCACAGTCACCGAGTTCGGTGAAATCCTAATGGAGGTCGAGCATAGCACGGCAACAAGTAGTTGGGTAACTTACGATGGTCCAGCTATCTGATACTCGCGAAATAGCGTGACAAAATAGTTCATATGGATTGATGCTCGCCTCGAGAGGTGAAAGATGGGTGTCCTGGACAAAGTTATTGTAAAGGATAGTAAAGGATCCTTTGTCAAGGGCCGAGTGATGTGATAAGCTCGCATGTGCATCAGCAAAACGGTAGAAATATAGACGAATATAGCTTCTATATATCCCCGGGGGTTCGCAGTGAGGAAAGGACGTGATTAGCGATCTGCACTCTGTCCGCACGGCCAGGTGGTCTGCCTCCCTAGGTTCATCACGTTTCCCTGTGCTTGCCGCCACGCCCATGACGTATCACACAAGGGGAGAGACACTTCGCAGTCCGAAAGCAGTCGCCAAAAAAGTTGCAAAACCTAAATTTGACCGTTGTGACGGGCGATGCGGTGGTTGGTTGAGCTTGGTGGCTGTGGTTGACATGATGCAAATACACCAACACAAACAGCTGGCCTGAGAACAGAACAAAACTGAACAGAATGATAAATCAGGCTACCTAAAACAGCATTTTGTAATCAAGGTACCTCTCAAGCCCGTGACGTGACAGTGCCACACAGCCACCTGGAAGGTCTTGGTCTATTGTTTCCATTGAATCTTGTCGGATCCCTCTCACTCAGGCTGTAGCCCAGCTCCACTTTTCTACAAAGACGCCCCCATGAGTCCTGATCTAATTGTGCACAAACAAGAAGCACAGTCACCTGAGGAGCGTCTCCTCGCAGAAAGAGTCTCTCAACCACCAGTGAAATCTATCCCGCAATGTACTGCTCCTGAGCGACTGCGGGGATTTGTCCGTCTGTGTCTCAAAAACATCTCAGAGAAAACTTCCGGAGTGTCCCTGCACTCCACCCTCGACAAGGAGACTTTCACTATACTGTATAGCGACTTTATTCATGAAGATGACCTCCCCCCTCTGGATCCAGCCATTGACCCTTATGTATTGTTTTCGGAAGCTTTATTAGGAGTATCAGAAGACTGGACTATCGTAAGTGGCTCAAAGCACTCATAAACTTGACTATATTGAACCATGCTTAGGACTTCACCCGAATCGTTGAACACATCCCAGACATGGATCACCGCCTCATCCAACAAGCGTTTCGCTCGCAAATTGGCCCTTTAGTTGTCCTGTGGATGGAAGAGCTACGCTTGGAGATTATCAGGTGGCGTGCCAGCGAAAGATTTCCTCAGGATAATCTTGAAGGCTCAGCGTAAGAGTTTCAGCACTCCTGAATAACGTGAATAGCATATGTATTATCTTCCCAGCATCATTGTCCCTTTGATGGCTACCATCACCGGTATTCGGCGTGAATTGTCTCAACAAGTGACGACAACATTCAAATTGCCAACCTCCGTGGATGTCTGGCTATACGCGCTTGCTGGGGACCCGGATCTGTCGGTGACGGCGACAGAACTTCGGGGAAAGCCATGTCGCTTACTTCTTGACGCCGTTGATGAAGTGCGCGCCTACCTTCTGTCCTCGCCATGTACTGACCGCGTTTGTTCCAGGAGCTTCGCGGCTGTTCCGATATCAGTGGGCCCAAAATTACTCCACTGTTCCGTCTTTTTGTTGCTATCACTCGCAACAGTGGAGACTTTCCGTCACGACTATGGCTCGATCGATCCTCCCATAAAGGCCCCCTATACACACAAATGGCTTCAATGAGCATGTGCCACGTTACTCTTGAGTCCGTCCCTCTCACGGTCTGTGTCCCAATTGAACCAATGCCCGGAGTATTTCCAACAGAGGTGTGGGAATATCGCCAGGTGTGTTCTATCTCTTTTGGAGGAACTACTTCTAAAGTTCGTGGTAGAACCTCTTCGAGAGTATCGCTGTTGCATCGCAGCTCTCTCATCGTCACCCGGCACTCCTTCCACTGCTGGGCATCTTCTGGGATCCAGTCGCGCAGGTGTTGTGTACAGTCTATCCTTTCATTCCAACTGTTCCGCGCAACTTTCCATATGGATCATCTAAGGTGCTGGAGAATAGGTCTAAATTCCGTTTGGTAAGGGGAATTCATGTGATATGACCTTTGATGATGACGTCTGGTGCTCCAAGATGCTGCAAATCATAGAAGGGGTCCAGTTTCTGCATGAAAACGGAATTGTGCACTCTGATATTCACTGGGTGACCACGCTTCAATGCTGAACTGATGTTACAAATCTGATATACTCTTGACATAGGCAAACATTGTTCTTCACAAGGAGTCGGATCAGATGCAGTTATGGAACTATGGTTGCAATCGTTTATGGCACCATGAAGTAAGCGACGGATGGCTGACGGACATGCGACCTATCTTGCCGATTATGCCCACGCAAGCACAGTTTCCAAGGGTCGGCGATCTGTTCTCATGCGCGATGGTGTTTCTCGGTCTGGCAATAATATCAACCCCCAAGCACACACTGCTACAAAATCACGCCACTTTATTCCATAATATTGCTGAAGACTTGCAGCTGCGCCACGTCCATTCCATCCAGCACGAGCCTCCTCCTCAGCCACCGACGCAGCCTGAGATATTCAATTTCATCACTGAGATTCCCCAGTCGCAGATATCCGAATTTTGGGCGTTGCTCGTGAGAATGACAACAATGGAACCTGGGACTTGTGCCAGCACGCACGAGGTTGTCGAGTTTCTCCGTCGTATTGTCGAGAAGGGCAACTGACACGTACTGAGGCAAACTTTTCCCGCTTGCTGCTACTCGCTAACTCCTCTTGGATGTTCACCATTGTGGCTCGCATCGCAAATTATCAGAATTACTTATAGCACGATTGTGTACATATACTTCTCAAATGCAATCAGCCTTGTACCTCCTGGTCGCATTCTCCGCTTTGAGAAGCGGACGAAATTGGAATCCAGACGTATCTAATTTGGTTGACTTGTAATGCTGCAAACCATATATTCCATCCATCTGTTTACTCTCTTCATATTGATAATTGGGCATCGGGAGGCTTCATCTGCTTCGAGGCTATCAAGCTATCTGGACTGTTTTGTTTAGTGGAGCGCGTGTGAAGCTTTCAGATGAAGGAGATCTCAGAACCTGGCCTTCCGACGCCAAATGGACACCTGAAGTATTGATCGATTTGAGGTACTAAGGACGATCAGTACAATGGGGGAGGCGTGACCACCCAGTCAACACCACTACTAAAGAATCCCCAAACACGAGAACGTATATCAAAGCTTCGAAAAGGGAAAAACAGCGGTACAATCATAGAACAACTTCAACTCGGGATGGAAATCGGAATATGGACAAGGGTGAGGGAAGTGGGATTGAAAGATAAGGTTCAGTCAAGTTCGTCAATCCTGAAGAGGCAGAATAGGTTAGCGTTTGTGGCGGGGCCTCAAAGAGAAACTAACATACTCAAGCTGCTCGGACCGTCTGAAGAGGCTTTCAATCTCGCCAAGCAGATTACCGACCAAGCCGGACGCCGCACCACCCGCAGCTGACGACAGGAGAGATCCGCTGAGACTGGTGGCTGAGAGAGGTGCGCGAGTCTCGAGCTCAGGCTCGCCGCGTCGGAACAGATTCTCGATGTCTGTTAGCAGCCCATCAACAGCGTTCTTTGCCCCGACGTTGGCAAGGCCGCCAAGTGCCTTGCCAGCTGCGTCGCCGAAAGAGAGGCGCTTGGCATGAAGCTCAGCATGACCCTCGGTGGCATCGCGGCGGAAGAAGCTCTCGATCTCGCCCAGCAGGTTGCCAACCAGCCCGGATGCAGCGCCACCGGCAGCAGAAGAGAGGAGCGACCCGCTGAGGCTCGTGGACGAGAGAGGAGAGCGAGCGGAGAGCTGAAGGGATTGAGGCAAAATTCCACCAAGGGCCATTAGAATTTTAGCTAATATGAAACTGGAATGAAAACTCACACGAACCTCAGGAGTTGAGACTACAGAACGAAAGAAGAGGCTCGAAAGTGAGGCTATCTCCTCGGGAGTCAAGCTTGTCGCAGGCTGCGTCACCTGTGGAGTGGTCAGAAGCTAGAGCAGGGGTTATTGGGAGCTTATTGAATATTGACGGAATATGGAGTTCGGGAGAGAAACTCACTGGATTAGGGAAAGGGAATGGGGCGCCAGTGCCAGTACCAGTGCCGGTGGAGGTGGAAGCGACATCACGCTTGCCCTGCAACGTCCCAATCTTGTTCATCAAGGCAGTCTTGACGGTAGCCTTGTCAGATGCAGAGAGTGTCTGCGCTTGCTTGATGATGTTGGAGATAGAGCTAGTGTCACGCTTGGCGTAAAGTTCCTCGTCATGGCCGTCGGCGATATCGCGGCGGAATAAGCTTTCGATCTCGCCAAGAAGGTTCCCGACCAAGCCAGAGGCAGCACCACCCGCGGCAGAGGATAGGAGGGACCCGCCGAGGCTTGTGGATGAGAGAGGTGAGCGAGAGAGAAGCTCGATAGGTTGAGGCAAGAAGTCCACAGCCTGGGGCATGGGCTGTCAGTTCAATAACAGAACGTGGATAAAATCTGAGGCTCACATGGCCTTGGACGGCTTCCGAGACTAAGCTACGCTTGCCCTGGAGTGTGCCAATCTTGTTCATCAGGGCAGTCTTGACTGTAGCCTTGTCTGAGGCGGGGAGAGTCTGCGCTTGCTTGATGATGCTGGTGATGGCGCTGGCATCGCGCTTGACATAGAGATCTTCATCATGGACGTCAGTGACCCCTCGGCGGAAGAGACTCTCAATCTCGCCAAGGAGGTTGCCAACGAGTCCAGATGCAGCACCGCCAGCCGCGGATGAAAGGAGCGAACCTCCGAGGCTGGTAGAGGATAAGGGAGCACGGGCCGCAAGTGGGACACCTTCATGGATGACAGGGACAATGGGAACACTGCCATCTGGGAAGATCAGGCCAACATCACGCTTGAGGAAGCTCTCGATCTAATCGTACATATTAGGACTCGATATCATGAGAGATGGAAGAGACGACGAACCTCGCTGAGCAAATTGCCAACTAGTCCAGACGCAGCACCACCCGCGGCAGATGAGACAAGTGACCCACCAAGGCTGGTAGCTGAAAGGGGTGCACGAGCCTCGAGTTCAGCATCGTCACGTCGGAAGAGACTCTCAATCTCTCCAAGCAGGTTACCGACCAAGCCAGAGGCCGCCCCACCAGCGGCAGAAGAGAGCAATGAGCCGCCAAGGCCCGTGGCAGAGAGAGGTGCACGGGCCTCCAGCTCGGCGTCATCACGTCGGAACAGGTTCTCGATGTCGCTAAGCAGGCCACCAACAGCAGTCTTGGCGCCCTCGTTAGCCAGACCACCAAGCGCCTTGCCGGCCGCGTCGCCGAAGGAAAGTCGCTTCGATGGGGTTTGGAGAGTGCTAATCTTGTTTACAAGAGCAGTCTTGACGGTAGCCTTGTCAGCGGCCGAAAGAGTCTGGGCCTGTTTGACAATGTTGGTGAGAGCACCAGTGGAGCGCTCATCGAGCCCACGCTTGAAGAAGCTCTCGATCTGTTCAGTGACGTGAAACGAATTCAGTT